>CM056053.1:314358419-314475919 GCA_029574335.1 Rana kukunoris
TATGGTCAGCAGAGGAGGATCTGGAAGTCGCCATCAGCAGATTGGGTGCGAGTTAACAGGAGCACAGCTGCGGTTGCCAGGAGAGCACAAAGCTCAGCAGTACATGTCGTCAGCCGTCCATCGTTAGCCACACGACCCCATAAGTGACATGGTAAAACGGCTAGTGCGATCCGCGCTGCAGGTGAAGATAAGGACTTGCTGCAATGCTACACAGGTGGAGCAAGATGGCCACCACCCCCCAGGCCCGGAGCTGTTTTCTCACTGTCCAGGCACTTTAAGGAAGAGGGACGCTTGTGCACCCAGTTTAGGCATAGGTGTGTGGAAATAAATGTAGCGCTACATTTATTTCCACATTTCCATTCAATTTTTGTCAAATTGTAGTGTAGCTGCTTTAGTTTTATTTTTTAGTTTCCTTTTCACCTTGGTTAGCGCAATATTTTTCTTTATTTGTAGGCATAGGTGTGGCAGATCGAGCAGAGCTAACGGCTGAGGGGGGGTGTACTGAGGCCAGAGGTAGATGCCAGCCGAGTTCTAGATCAGCAAGATGGCCGCCATACCTTGTGTTGGAGCCGTGGCCATGACCCGTCTGTCAGGCGGTCCTGGCAGCAGAGAGTGCCACGATGCTGTGGTTGGGCGGTGTGCCGAGTACCCAGGAGGGCTCGAGGGGCATGCGGTGGATGAGGAGGGAAGATGGCCGCCTTCCTCTAGGAGTAGGTCGAAGCCGTGGTCTTTCCTTGGAGACGGCCGCCAGATGGGCGAACTTCACCCCCGCCGGGGCTAGGAAAACCCCACCAGGTAGGAGAGCAGGACCCCAGATGGACAGCCACCCCAGGGATCAGCTTGGGGAAGGAGTAGCAGCTCACCCTGTCCCCGGAGTAGGGCTGTGACCGAGTCTGTAGGCCGCAGGATGCCGGAGTGCAGTAGCAGGGGTCCCCAGTAGCAGGGGGTCTGATCAGATCATTTATAGATGGCTGAGTTAAGTCAGATGAAAGTAAGGCAAGGCCTATGGTCTCCAGGAGACACATGTGGACAGATTTTCTGAAGGTGGGGTCCCTAGAGAGGAAATTGGATTTCTACACCAGCATTGCTTAAGAAGTGGAACCAAGTGGTTGGGAATGATAGATTCAATCACATAGAGTGTTTCTGTTGCCATAAAATGGGACATTTTGCTAGAATGTGCCACGCTGTAAAGACTGGACAACAGCAGTTCTGTGTTCCCAGGACAGTACGGAGAGACATGCAAGTTTATTTGTTGCGTTGGAAGTCAATGCCTTTGTTTTAAGGCAACAGTGGGCACCCTACAATAGTTTTGCAGTTAGAACTGGGGAGATAGAGAAATGTGACAAGTGAGACATATTTTTGGCACAGTTGGAAGGAACATATAATCTACTTTGTCTCTTACTCTTTTCAGGTACTGAGCATCGAGAGGTGGAGCAAGCGGAGCAGATGGCCAGGCTAGATGGGAAGAGGCAGACCAGAACAGAGTCTGAGGAAGATGGGGTTGATTTCCTGATGGTGGCGGAATTGGACGTGAGACTTTCATCATCGGGACTTTCTTTCCACAGACTGCCAAGGACATTGCTAACCCTGATCAAAGGAATGTTTCAGCCTTCCAGGGACAAAAAAGTCTGATCGCCCAGAAGATACAGGGGTCAAAAGGGATTTTTTCCTCCCATTTACAATACGGGGGGGGGGGGGGGCTATTTCGCCCTTTCCTGCACAAAGGCTTTAAGAGACGTTTCATTTTTTTTCCTATATTATGTTATAGAGCCAAGAGGTGGTATGTGTTGCCGTGGCTATTTGTAGTGATCTTGTAGCCCCCCCTACTGGTCCCATGATTTTTTCTGTGGGCTCCTGAGATTTTGGATGATCACAGGGTTTTGCTTGCCTATGTTGCCAATTACTGAGCCTTTCCTAAACCTTATTCCTACCGATGGTTGTATATATGTTTGTTTTGCTTTTATATTTCATGCTTTTTTTTAGCTATAATCAGTTTATCCACTGTATTTGAAATGAGCATACTAACCCCTTGACTCATTATGGCTTTAAAAATTAGTGTCACTTAATGAGAAAGGTCTGAATGCTATCAGAAAGCAATTGATGGCCTTAAAAGAGTTTCGATCCTCTCTAGATGTCATTCTCTTCAAACAGGAAGGAGGTGAAAGTGCCCTGAATTGAAGTGATTAAAGCCTTATCAGTTTTATTCATCACCTACAGCTCAGGTTAAACTACCACACACCTCTCCTATCTCATTTAATTTATACAATGATACTATACCCTTATTATGTGTTCTCTGCCTAGAGCCTCTAGCAGCTGCTATACACTCCCATAAGGGCATTTGGGGTTTTACAGTAAATCATACTGAAATTAGCACTATTTGCTGATGACATTCTACTTATGTTAACCATCCCACATACGTCTCTCCCAAATGGACATGTTTTATTAGATGAATTTGGTACTCTTTCCGGTTATAAAATCAACCCCACAAAAACTGAAGATTTGCTCATCAATATACCTGCAGACCGATTAGCCTCTTTGCAAACAAGCTTTCCCTATCATTGGTGTTCACATTTAATTAAATACTAAAATAAGTAGGTGTTTATATCAGGCTAACTTTGTTTCCATGCTTCAGGAGACTAGTACAGTAAGTTGCTTAGACAATGGAACCCCTTTCATATCTCTTTTGTTGGCAGGATCATTGTTTTAAAAAATGGCAATACTTCCAAAGTTACTGCACTCGTTTGAAACACTGCCCGATCCTGTTCCTATATTCCAGTTAAGGAGTATGCATCGCTCTTTTACAAACTCTATCCAGCATGACAATGCTTATAGGATACCTAATTCTATACTTTTTTCTAATTACGATCAGGAGGTGACATTGGAGATCCTGATTTACTTAAAGTAGTTGTAAAGGAAAATGTTTTTTCACCTTAATGCAATCTATACATTAAGGTGAAAAAACTTGAGTGTATACTGCTCCCCCCCCCCCGAGCCCCCGTTTTACTTACCTGACCAGTTGAAAGTCCCGCGCTCGGTCTCGAGATCCTCTTCACCGCTCAGCCTGGCCGCTGATTGGCTAGAGCAGATGGATTGAAAGCAGCGCAGCCATTGGCTGGCGCTGCTGTCAATCACATCCAGTGACGCGGCATGCCAAAGGGTGGGGCCGAGTGATACAGTGAGCGGCTATGGCCGCTCGCGCTGTATCACAAGAGTGCGCCCCGCAATTACTCTCCACCATGCAAGCTCTCTCGTGTAACTGTAGTCAGTATTTGTGGGAGGACCAGAGACAGCCGCTGAGTGGCCCCAGAAGACATGGATTGGGGCCACTTTGTGCAAAACAAACTGCACAGTGGAGGTAAGTATAACATGTTTGTTATTTTAAAGATATTTTTTTTTTCTTTTACTAACCCTTTAAGTATTATTACACTACACACACCATAAACTTCATGATCAACCTTAGACCCTTTAAATTACTTTTTTTCCTTTAGAAATGTACCCTGCAGGTACAAAATTTAAAGGAATATTTCACTTTTATTGTTTCACTTTAAGCATTAATAAAATCACTGCTCCCAAAAAAACTGTAGTTTTTAAAACTTTTTTTTTTTTTTGCATTGATACATGTCCCCTGGGCAGGACCCGGGTCCCCCAAACACTTTTTGTGACAATAATTTGCATATTAGCCTTTAAAATTAGCACTTTTGATTTTTCATGTTCGTGTCCCATAGACTTTAATGGTGTTCTCATGTTCGAACACATTTTTTGCCTGTTCGCTGCGAACCGAACCGGGGATGTTCAGCTCATCCCTATTCATGGCTAATTGGTGATTACTTTATGTTAACTAGAACAGGGTGTGTTTGAAATCTTTAACACTTTCAGCCATGACACTGGTGATGACTGAGTGGGAATTGTGACTATAAATTCTGAGGTATGTGGCCAAAACTCAAGTAATCTGAGTAAGGCATTTGGTGAGCAGTAAAATGTCTTCAATGTTAAAGAATAAGTCCAGACTACTACAAAGATGAAGCTGTTTTTCTTTTGAATGCCAAATCATATATAAGTAAATAAAAAAAAAGTAATATATCTTGCACATGACTGGATGATGATGCAGTGAACACAGATTTACATTATTTACTGAGCTTACTGTTTACATGGAATGTGGATGTGAATAGTGCAAAGGAACAGTGTTACCTTTAATACTTTCTGATTTATTGATCAAGAATTATGAAGCTCTGTTGTTCTGGCTTCACTGTTTGCATCTTCAGGTACCACATTTGGTGGCGTATAAGACGACTGGGCGTATAAGACGACCCCCTAATTTCCCAGCTAAAATGTTGGTTTTGGGATATACTCACTGTATAAGACGACCCCTCACTGTGCCATTATTAGTAGTATTATTAGTGTCGGCTGTCCCCTCCTGGCTGCATGCTACTGTATACTATCCGTATTTTTTACAATAAAAACAACTTCTCAAGTTATTTCGGAGTGCGGCTGTCCAAATCCTTTGGAATTCTCGTAACTGTGCCATTATTACATGCCTTGCTGTGCCATTATTACATGCCTTGCTGTGCCATTATAACATGCTTTGCTGTGCCATTATAACATGCCTTGCTGTGCCATTATAACATGCCTTGCTGTGCCATTATAACATGCCTCCCTGTGCAGTTATTACATGCCTCAATGTACCATTCCATTCCCTACCTTCTCCTGTATGCAGCATACATTTGCTGTGCCATTATAACATGCTTCGATGTGCAGTTATTACATGCCTCAATGTGCCTTTCCATTTCCTACCTTCTCCTCTTTGCAGTGTACAGACGGCGGCCATCCATTATTCAAAAGCCGTGCCTCCTTCACAGGCTGTTCTGTGATAGGCGGAACACTCATTTTCCCAGCAGAGCCTCTGTTCAGTGTTCCGCCTATCACAGATGACCTCTTGTCCGAGGCCCGAGGCCGAGTACCTGGCATATAAGATGACCCCCGACTTTTGGGTCATTATTTTAGATGCAAAAGGTCATCTTATACGCCGGAAAATACGGTAAGTATATCAAAAATCATTTAAATTGAATGTGATTTTTAAAGTTTTCTATAAAGTGTAGCTCTAACCAAAGCTTTTTTTCTATCTTTAGATAAAGTACAACCTCTGTCAGGTTGTGTTACTGTCTACACACAACTTATTGAGTGAGTGTAATCCTCTCGGATGTATACCCATTATGAAAATCTCCAGTTACAGCTGGCCTTGGACTCAAAACATGAAGTGAATAGAAAGCATCCCACTGTTGTCACCGGAAAAGTTGCTCTCACTGTGTTGAAAGTATATCCCAATTGGACAATCAGACAGGGATGGACTGGCCATTGGGACTACAGGGAGTTTCCCGGTGGGCCGATGGCTCAGTAGGCGGGATTCAGTGATAGCGGACCGCTGCCCCCCTCCGCTCCTTTGTCTCTTTCTTCCCACAGCGCTCACCTGGGGGGAACAGAGAAGCAGGGGGAGGACCAGACGAGCAGGGGGGATGACAGAGGAGCATGGGGGAGGGGATAGACAGCTGACTCAACAGCTATGGCCTGGGAGTTTCTCACTTCTTCCTAATCTTGTCCCATTGGGGGCACCAAACTGATTCTTTGCCCCGGGTGAAATAATGTCTAGCTTGCCCACTGGTACTGCCAATAAGAGTACCAGTACCAGCCGTTCTACTCTAATAAAGTAGAATGGCTAGTGAAGGGCAGGAGAGGGGGCTTGGGTGGCCGGGTAGGGGGGGGGGGGGGGGCGGGAGAGGTTGTCAGGCCGCCATGGGAGAGACCTGTCAAAGTGGGCCAGTTTGGATGAAGTCCAGGGCCAAATTTTTGTCCCAGTCCAGCCCTGCAATCAGACAGCCATATAAACCTGGAAGAGGTTATGAGCCTGCATAAATCTGGAACTGGAATAAGTGGAAAAATGTGTTGCATACATACATTCTAGCTTACCAGCCAACAGTATCCCCCATGCCCATCCCTGACCATCCCTCTCCAGTCCCCTTGGCTTCCATCTATTTGTTCTCCTCTCTTCTTACCTCATGTCAGCACAAATCCTCTACCCTTGTATTTATACTTATACAGTCCGGGATCCCCCAGTTTCACCCCAGTTCCTCTCTAAGCAACCCCCATCTCCTACCAACACTCCCCCTTCCCCTTCTCTCGTACCCTATGTTTCCCAGCCTCCCCACCCTTTTTTTTACATAGGTTAAGGAAGAACCCTAGGGCAGAGCATTTTACTGCTGCTGCCTACCACTTGCCTACCACACAAGGTAAAATCTGCATTTCTTTCTAGAAATTACTATCCCCCTCCAAAAAAAAAAAAAAAAATGTATACATTTTCTGAAAACAGGGACCATGGAGAATAAAATGGTAATAATTGCAATTGTTTTTATGTTCCACAATATTTGCGCAGTTATTTATCAAATGCATATTTTCAGGAATAAAATACACTAAAATGATTTTTAGAAAATATAAACACATTGGCCCGGATTCACATACATCGGCGCATATTTATGCCGCCGTAGCGTATCTTCTTTGCGCTACGCCGGCCCAATGCAGAGAGGCAAGCATGGAATTCACAAAGCTAATTCTCCCATCATTGCGCAGGCGTAGCGTATATTCGTCGACGTAAGTCAGTGTAAGTCAAAGTAGGTGGAAGTGGGTTGGAAGTGGGCGTGATACATTTAAATGAAGCGTGACCCCATGCAAATGATGGGTTGAGCTTCAGACAAATACTTAAAATTAACTGTGCACGCGTCGTACCTTGGACGCATCCCAGTGCGCATGCTCACAATCACGTCGAAACAACTGCCTAAGATACATAGAATCACTGCCTATGACGTGAACGTAACCTACGCCCAGCCCTATTCACGTACAACATAAACTACGTAAAATTGGACGGCGTTTGTTCCCTGGTGAGTTGCATGAGTTGCGCCTCCAATATGGGGAATAACTTTACGCCGGATGTTAACCTTGCGCAAATCACTTAAATCATGCGCCGGGCGCAAGTACGTTTGTGAATCGGCGTATCTCCCTCATTTGCATATTTGCATCGAAAATCAATGGGAGTGCCAAATGCATCCAGCGTAAATATGCACCCACTCTACGCCGGCGTAGTCAAGTTACGTCGGTCTGATGAAGTCAGTTTTTAGGCGTATCTTAGTCCTGTGGGCACGTCGCACAGATACGACGGCGCATATTTACACTTACGCGGCGTATCTCGAGATACATCGGTGTAAGTGCTTTGTGAATCCTTGCCAATGTTATATTATTCAATATGGTTAAACATTAAAGATGGAGCTGTGTCAAGTCGATAGATACCAAACCTGTCAAGTCTTAAAATGTCATACTCCTTTGGAATCAAATGAAAATTACACAAAAAAGGTACACAAAATTCTCCATAATCAATGCTTTAAAAGCTTTAAAGGTCATCAATTCACTATGAAAAATGGCACTAGAATTATTGCTTTTACTCTGACATGCATGAAAATACATCACATCTGTGGTGCAATTGATGTTTACACACAGGTGCTTGATTTTTAAATGGGTTTTTATACAGGGGTGATGAGGGTACTTTACAAATGCTATAATTATGTTAATTTAGCTATTTGTAATTCTTATTTTACAGTTTTTTTTCTTTTTTACTTTATTGCTACAAAGTCCTCTATGAGATAGCATGGGCAGGTGACAGGTATTCTTTCCCTTTGGGGTTCATGTTTGAACAGCTGCATACTACTACTCTAGCCGTGGAATGACAGCTGTCACCTCAGAAGCAATACACTTCCAGGGTCATTAGTCTCAGTAGGAATTGTGGAACAGAAGTTACTGGTATTTCTCCTGCTTTCACCAGGGAAGCTGTTTCCCGTGGTTTCAGACTCCCCAGAGAAACAGGAGAGACCAGGAACCACCACGGGTACTGTGAGTGCTGTCAGTGGGGGAGCTTTGAGAGCCTTGTAAAAATAAAGAGCCACCCAACACCCAATAACTTTTATCAGAAAGACCTTTACTGGATCCTAAAGCATTTAACAAACTCACAGCAGCAGCAGCAGCCATGAGCTTGATTTAACCACTTTGATTTAACCACTGTTATAATATGCTGTTTATAAATGTACCTTGGTAGAAAAGTGGTTAACATTTTTGGAAACCCTAAATGTTTTCCTGTCAGGTAAAGATGGGGCATACTACCAATAATCACTTTACAGAGCAATCTCTTTACAATAAATATTATAAATACCCTTATTTAATCCTTTTTGTGTATGTCTCACGGTCACCTCTATTCCGCTCAGCACTGCCAGGCTTAGGGGCAGGACTAATCCTTAGCACATCACATGGCCTGGTGTTGTACCTTCAACTTTACTTTTTCCTTCCCCCAGGCTATGCCAAGTAGAGTGGAGCTGTCTATCAGGCATTTGATCCACCCCACAGGCATTGCTACTGTAAAGCGGGCAGCTGGGAGGATTACACTCACACAGTAAGCTGTGTGCAGACTTGCTTCCTAGAGAAGGGGGAGCAATGTGGTAGCAATGCTTCAGAGGTGCTCTAAGTCCACATATCTTTACCTCTGAGAAGACTTGCTGAACTTAGAGGCAATTTCTATTTTGAGAAGGTATTGTTAGAAAAACAAGGATCACATATAGTTTTTAATAAAAATAAAAAAAATAGGGGGAAGGTGTATCTACTTTTTTGGTTTAGGGTTTCCAAACACTTTAAAGTAAAACCCTAGCTATAGGGCAACAGCGTGGCAGCCATAGATAGTGGACAGGGAAAGGAAGCCCAAGCTCCCCTGACTATCTGCTTCCTTTTACCTCCCGCTAAGCTTCTACTAGCTGCATTTAGCTCATTGGAAGCTTTCCCAGTTCCACATAATAGGGCTTACTCTTCCAGCCATCCACCCAGCCTCACAGGATGCTACTTCTGAGCTTGCAGACTCACTCATAGTTACGGGGGAAAACACCAACATTTCTGCGCCTATTTCAATGCAATCCCCTGAGCCCTATGTCACAATCTCCATATTAGATGACTGCTTGCAGGCCCTGCTACTGGGGTGAGCCAAATTGGATGAAAGTACTGATCAACTTAAGACTAAATTTGATGATCTAATCTACTGTAGCATGTCTATGTCCTGGAGGAGGAAAAACTTTCCTTGAAACATAATGTTTCCCAATTACAGCTCCAGCAAGATTTGGAGAAGAGGTATAGGAGACAAAACCTATGCCTTTGAGAATTCCCAGAAACAAGATCATTCTCATAGATCATTGGGCCCCAAACCACCTGCCGGTGCACATTCAAGGTGAGTATATCTTACTTAACTGTATGATGGTGGTGGGTAATTAATATCTATACAGTGTAGCGCTACCCCCGCAGGAGCCGCTGGTTAGATTTGGGATGGCAAGCGCCTCTGCCACAAGCCTTGCCCGAGTGTGAATGTGGAGGAAGTCCTCCTGAGTAAAAGGTTTGCCTAAATCTTCCCCCAATGTCACCAGGGTCCTGACTGAGAGAGGAATCAATCCCTCAGTGTCCAGTACCTCGATCCCCGATGGTTCGTTCCAGTGCTGTTGGGCCACTAGCCTCTCATTGGTGTCCTTCAACTGGACTCCCCACCGAACAGCTCAACTCGCTTGGGATCTCCGATGGTGGGAACCCAGTCAGTCATTGGGTCTCCATTGTGCTCAGAGTGTTCCGGACCAGCTTGGCTCCAGAACCAGGGACTCCATGTAGCACCCACGCCCTGGCCAGGTAGACCATAACGCATGGGAGTGGCGATGTAAGGTCAGCCTAAATATGGGTGCCGCACCAGGAACTAGAAGAGAAGCCCAGACACAATGGCATCTGCTTCGTAAGTACCCTCTCCCAGCATGCCCAGCAAGACTCAGGCCTCCTGATTGGCTGCTTAAAAAAAGCACCCGAACCTCAGTTTCCACTGCTGCCACCTGCTGTCTCGGGGTTGAACAACACCCCAGGCATGGCAGAATAAGCCCACGGTACAGCCGAGCTGAAACAGAGAGCCCTAAACAATCACAATTGAGATCAGAGTAATTTCACACACTCTGATCGTTCCCCTTAAATTTACTATAGCACCCGTACTTTGAAATGCATGAGCACTACACACTCCCCCTGATTGAAAAAGACACTGTCCCCAGTGTCATAGTAAAGGCATTCAAGCCTGAATTCCGGTCCTTAGTCTGCATGACAGTAAAGATTGAAGGATAGAAAGCATTTTAAAACTTTAAGATACAAAACAATATTTTGTACAATTATACACAGTAACAACTATGACATTACACACCCCTAACTATCTAATCTGCCCCATTCTCCGATAGCGTTGATAGAAGGTCAACAAACCTGCAAAAAATAAAATAAAATGGGAGAACATACACACAAGACAACAGTATTCACATATATTAATTATAATATACACAATAACTAAGGTTGGAGTTGAGACTGCACCCTCTCATCAGAGGAGGACATTTCCCTTCCTCCTAAAGGATTATTAGTAAGTGCTGGGCATTTTCCTAAGTTGCAAGACCTAGAAAAGAAAAAAATATATATACACTTAGTCTCTGCAGTAGTACATAGGGATACTCCCAGCCAAAATCAATGGGCACTTTACGCATCACGATGCGCTGTAAACGGGCCAATCTAGGCAGCATGTGAGGATCGCTTAGTCCTGGTAACACAACAGTATCAGGTGCCCTTTTGAGTAAAGGCACTGCGACTGGTATGGGGTTGACAACACTGGTGCTAGACTCACCAACTCCCCATGTAAGCTGTGAGACATCTGTACTCGGTGCCCTCCGGCTGGAGCGTTTCTTCCTCCTATGAGTTTTGTGAGCCCAAAACCCTCCATAGCCTTGGGATTCAGGAAACTCGGGTTCGAAATAGTGGTCGTCGCCGCCGAAATCAGACGACAAATCCAACTTAGAGGAATTGTATTCTTCTGCGGGCAAATAGTCACGCGCCCTGGGCGGGACAGTAGATAAGTACGGTAGGGGGGTGGGTAGGCCTCGACCGCAGCCACGGGAAGCCTGTGCAGGGCTCACTTTGGCAACAGCACACCATATAGAGACCACATTAGTGGGGGTAGCCTCCAATACAGCATCAATTTGCGTATTGGTCACGCTGACCGCACAGTTTTTCAACACGCTCTCACCCACTTTGCTTACCTTTGGTGATCTGGATGGGGAGGCAGCTGATAACAGGGTCAGTGTGGACGTGACGGTCACGATCGATCTCCAGATCTATAATTTTTCCAGGTCAACGATCACTACAGATGGGGAGGGTTTCCGGCCATGGGGCCTCTTCCTCCGCGGTCACAGTTCCAGCAATCCAATCGACCTTATACTCCTGGGGAGTCTCAGTCGGTGGCTCGACTTGAAATAAATAGGCCCGGCACTTTTTGCACCGGGCAAAGAGCAAGATCCGGATGGCCAACTCCGAACAAGGACAGTCTGAGGGCCTCCACTGGAAAACAGCACAAACTTTCCTTTGGTCTGCATCCGAATCCCAGTATCGGTCAAGGGACTCCAGCAGCAGCAGACATTGCGGGGGCTCCCGGGTTAGAAATCGGGGGTCTCAGCCTCGAAAAAGATGCGGATGGCTCCGACATGTTGGCACGACCTTCTCTCATGGGCAAACAAACACAGTGTCCTTTGGCGTTAAACGTACCCCGCATCACATGCAGGGGTGGGTGCCTCCTCCCACCTGGAAATTTTCCTCTGCACGTGGCAGACGCATGCACCCTCACCGCACATGCGCCCAGTTAATGGCGGACAATTCTTTTTCACAATGAAATAAAGAAACCTCTTGAATCTTGACAAATTTAGATAACAGCCAATCCCGAACGAGCATCCACATATAGCGTTACCCCCGCAGGAGCCGCTGGTTAGATTTGGGATGCCGTGTTATCTCGTGGCTCCGGTGAAGTGTCTAGGGTGAATGATGAATACAGTGGCAATAAAGGAATGTCTGCAAGATAGAAAGTCTCTTTATAAGTGCTCTTAATTACCCAGACAGGTAAAAAACAAACAACTGGTGAGGAAGGATAGAAGAAAGAGGTTTGAAGGAGAGTAGCACACTCAGGCCTTGGGTATTGAAGCAATCCTGCTTCCGACAACAATCAGTCTTTCTGCGCCACTCCAACTTGAGTGGGTATAGCATACCTGGACAGATCCCCCTCACAGACCTGGCAGCCAGAATATCACTCAAACTTGAGAAGGATGCCTCTGCCACAGACTCTTCTGAATGACCGTCAGACAAGCGCTTCTGCCACAGGCATTGCCTGAGTGTGAACGTGGAGATTGTCCTCCTGAGTAAAAGGTTTGCCTGAATCTACCCCCAATGTCACCAGGGTACTGACTGAGAGAGGAATCAATCCCTTAGTGTCCAGTACCTCGATCCCCGATGGTTCGTTCCAGTGCTGTTGGGCCACCAGCCTCTCATTGGTGTCCCTCAACTGGACTCCCCACCGAACAACTCAACTCACTTGGGATCTCCGATGGTGGGAACCCAGTCAGTCACTGTGTCCCCATTGTGCTCAGAGTGTTGCGGGCCAGCTTGGCTCCGGAACCAGGGACTCCGAGCTGAAAAAGAGAGCCCTAAACAATCACAATTTCACACTCTGATCGTTCCCCTTAAATTTACTGGCACCCGTACTTTGAAGTACATGGGCGCTACAACAGCAAAATCTGGCCAAAATAAATGTCTAACCCAGAAATTAAATAAGCAGCTGTAACAGTCCAGTTACTATAGTGGAGGTGATTTCAATTTAGTATTGCTCGCCTGAGAGACTGACTGAGAGACAATCGTTTCTCAGTGGACTCCCATCTAAAAATCATATTCATTTTAACGTGTCATTCAGCAAAATTATACTCAAACTCAAGATTAGATTATGTTTTTTGTATTTGCACTTTGGTTAAAATATGCAACTTCCTCAGATATCTACCCTATAGCATGGTCATACCATAAAGCCATTATGTTGGACTTAGAGGTCCTGCGTATAAATCCCAGAACTTGTCACCAAATGTTAAATGATTCTCTACTCAAACAGCCTGAAACTCAAGATAGGTTATCCACTTCTTTGGTGGAATTATTTCAATTTCAATTGAATAAAGATACAGTGCACCAGGTTTCTATATTGTGGGAAGCCCACAAAGCTTGTGGCTAGTGTGTTTCAACTGGTTTCTGTCTTAAACACAATAAAAATGAACAAAAACCCATGCTTCAACAACAATTACTTAAAGCAGAACACCAACTGCTTTCCTCCCCTTTTGTACCTTGCTTGTGCATTGTTAACATCCTACCAAAACAAGCTGAAAGCATTCGATATGACTAGACTCGCAAAATCTCTCCCATGGACAAAGCAAAAATTTGATGTACTATATACTTCAATAAATCCCATAGAATGCTGGTGGACAGACTGAGAGCTATTCCTCTTAAGTCTATACCCCCTTTTCAACCTGCTAAATTTAAAGGCTTTATGAATTCTTTTAAATTGCTCAAATTGACTTCCACTGTTGTAACTCTTTCATGCCTAAGCCTATTTCTGACATTTGGTGTTTAAAATCCGTATTTTTTGCTAGAAAATTACTTAGAACCCCCAAACATTATACATTTTTTTAGCAGAGAATCTAGAGAATAAAATGGCAATGGTAGCAATATTTCATGTCACACGGTATTTTTGCAGCAGTGTTTTAAACGCAATTTTTTGGAAGAAAGGGACACTTTCAAGAATTAAAAAAAAACAAAACAGTAAGCGTTAGCCCAATTTTTTGTATAATGTGAAAGATGAAGTTACGCAGAGTAAATAGATACCAAACATGTTTTGCTTTATAATTGAACGCACTCGTGGAATGGCGACAAACTACGGTACCTACAAATCTCCATAGGCAACGCTTAAAAAATGGATTACGGTTACCAAGTTAGAGTTACAGAGGAGGTCTAGGGCTAGAATTATTTATCTCGCTCTGATGATTGCGGCGATATCTCACATGTGTGATTTGAAAACTGTTTACATATGCGGGTGTGACTTCCGTATGCATTTTCTTTGCTCCCCAACTCTCGGGGACGGGGGCGTTTATTTTTTTTTTCCTTTTTTTCTTATTAATTGTATTTATTTTTATATTATTAGATTGTATTCTTTTTTTAATTGATCACTTTTAATGTAAACATCCTTCGTGACAGTAATAGGTGGTGACAGGTACTCTTTATGGAGAGATTGTTGGTCTAAAAGACCCCCAATCCCTCCTTTGCACTTCAAAGTATTCAGATCGCTGAAAATGGCAATTCTGTATACTGTATTGTAAACCCAACCACACAACTTGCACTGACAGGTAAGCCTAGATTAAGGCTCACCTGTCGGTGCAAGAAATATCTCCTAAACCTGCACGGTTTAGCAGATATTTACAACAATGACAGGTGCCGATGTCCACTGCGCATGCGTGCCGTAGACAACGGTGCAGGTGCACTGAGCGTGCCAGTTTTGTCAATGCCATTATTGGGGTTAATGCCGTATTTCCACGCATGAGCAGGGACCTGCCAGTCCAGCACGCATGTGTGGGAGTGACATCATCACCGCTCCGACCAATCACATCGCTTGAGCGGTGATAACAGAAAGAAGATGTGAGGGGACATGGTGGCGGCGGAGGGGAATATCGGGGGCTTCAATATCAGGTAAGTGCCACATAATGAGCTAGTATGCTATGCTCATTATCTATATCTCTTGCAGGTTTTCTTCCCCCCCATTTTTCGGGAGGGGTTTACTTCCATCCCGCGCCATTGGCAGCCGAGTAAACCGGAAGTGATGTCATGACGTCGCTTCTGTATTTACATTCAGATGATTGGAAAAATACCATTTACGTGGGACGGGAGGCCGGTCAGAGCAGTGGAGACGGCCGGGGGTGTCCCTTCTCGCTCCGCCAGGATAACAACCGAGCGGCTTTTAGCCACATCAGTTGTTATCACTGGAAAGCTGATCGTCCACTCTAAACAATGGTACTGGGATGATGCCTGCAGCTGCGGGCATCATCCCGGTATAACCCCGAAAGCCGAGGACGCATATGTGCGTACGCTCGGCGGCAAGGGGTTAAAGACCCTTAATGCAGATATTTCTATGGAGGAATGTGCTGCTGTGGTAAAAGGCCTGCCCTGTCATAAATCACCTGGACCTGATCTTTCTTTTTATTATTGCAAACATTTTCTCCCGGTTACAGCTCCCTACCTGCTTGATCTTTATAGCTCATTACTTAAAGGGGAAATGCCTCATCCCTATTCTATGCACTCCTTTATTATGCTTAAACTGGGGAAAGACACTTCCTCTCCTGCTAACTATAGTCCCAAAGCATTACTCTTTTTTAATTATACTTTTTTTCATGAAAATTCTGTCCAATAGGCTTTCTCAGATACTGCCCAGATTAATTGACAGGGACCAATTTGGATTTGTACTTGCTAGACAAACATGGTGACCATTGACACATGATTTAAAACACCTGGTAAATAAATTGTCATGGATATGCAGTAATGTTTGTCTGTCAGCCACTCTCACCTGGCTGCTTAAGTTATCTCTCCTCAAAGCATTGCTCCACCCCAGCCCCTATCAGAGAACTCTATATTAACCTGTGCACTGCAAGCCAGCCCTGCTGATCAACAGTGTGTGTGTTAGCTTTCGTGAGTGACTTGCTTTGCCTTCTACGTCTGATTCCAGTTACCGATCTTGGCTTGTTCTCGACTACCCCTGCCTGCTTGTGACCCTGACCTTTGGCTTATCCCCTTACTATCTCTTGTTATCCTGGGCTGCTGCTTCCTCTCTATCCTACTGTAGCATACTGTCAGCGTTAGCTAGGAGACTCTGGGGGCCGCAACCTGGAGCCAGTTGCAGCACAGTCCATCCTCACCACTAGAGGCTCTGGTGAACACCTGCTGGCTCTTAGACTCTGTGCCCTGGGGAATCTTATGCTCTAGCTCCCTGTGGGATCCGTGTTGGTGCTCCAGTGAACCTGCCTTCCTTAACCACCCAGAGTTCCATCCGCAGAAGTCAGCCGTAGGGTCCACTACCTTAGCGGTGCACTCCTTACCCCAACGGTGTGCATCTGTCACCTGGCCTCAGATGACCCGACATAAATTCAATATCCCAGTGCTGGTACTAAGTTTAGATGCTCAGAAAACTTTTGATAGGCTTGGCTGGCCTTTTATGTTTGATACCTTATAACATTTCAGCTTTAAAAGACCTACCTGTATATCCTAGGTTAATTGTACCCACATCGTCTTCTCCACCTTCTCAATGAATAATGGCAGCAGGCAGGGCTGTTTGATCCATTTTATTGCTTATTCTGTGTTTGGAGCCTTTAGCGGCAGTCATACGAGCCATGAAAATATCAAAGGGATCCCCATTAGACATAAGGAATATAAACTTTCTTTTTTGGTAGATGACATTCAACTTACTCTCACTAGTCCATATACCACTCTTTTGACTCTTTATCTCTCTCTTGAATCTCCAATCTCAGATCTAACTAATGTTTTGTACAACCCAAAAATTGTGGATAGCCTTTCTACTATGCAAATGCTGCCTTGGGTAAAAGCTTATCTTTTTCAAATATGACATTCCCTTCATCCCATTACAAATATGTCCCTTTAGAAAACTCTGCTCTAGAAAGAAACAGCCACTCACCTATTGCACTCATATCTACAATTTAACCACTTAAGTACCGGACCAATATGCTGCTAAATGACCCAAGGTGTTTTTACAATTCAGAACTGCGTCGCTTTAACTGACAATTGTGCAGGCGTGCGAAGTGGCTCCCAAACCAAATTTGCATCCTTTTCTTCCCACAAATAGAGCTTTCTTTTGGTGGTATTTGATCGCCTCTGCGAGTTTTAATTTTTGCACTATATACAAAAATAGAGCGACATTTTTGAAAAAAAATCTATATTTTTTACTTTTTGTTATAAGGAAAATTAAATAAACTAAATTTTAGTCAAACATTTAGGCCAAAATGTATTCAACCACATGTCTTTAGTAAAACAAAAATCGCAATAAAAAAAAAATAGCTACCTAGCGGGAACAGTGACACTAATACAGCGATCAGAAAAATGATCGCTTAGTGACACTGGCAGTAGGGAGTGAAAGGGTTAACTAGGGCGGTGATCAAGGGGTTAAAACTTTATTGGGGGGGTACGGGGGCTACCCTGGACCTAACACTAACTGCCTGTGTCACACTGGCACTAAATGCAGTGATCAGTACATATATGATCACTGCATTCAGTGACACTGTGACAGGGGGTGGGGGGGGTGATCGCAAGGGGTTAATGTGCCTGCGTGTACTGGTGTCAGTGTAGTGTTGTGCAGACTCACTGTGTGATGTGATCTCTCCTCAGCGGCGGTTGAAAATACCGCCGAGAGCAGAGATCACATCACTTCCCTCTTCCTGTGTTTACACAGGAGGAGGAAGTGACACGCGGGGGAGTGCGCGCATTGGCTGAGAGCGATCTGGAGGGGGCAGACAAAAACGAACCGCCACCCCCTCATCCCGGATCGCTCGCACAGCAAACTGGACCACCGCATGTACCGGGGGGGTCCCGACCGGACCCCCGTCCCACGTCAAGGCAGCCACGTACAGGTACGTTGATGTGCCTGTCCGTGCCATTCTGCCGACGTAAATGTACATGCATCGGTCCTTAAGTGGTTAAACTTTACCTTTTCACTAAACATCCCTCTTTAACCTTATATCATCCCACTAATTTAAAACATTTATGTGTGCTAGGTTCTTTTAAAACCCATCAGATCTCCATATATAGAGTACTGTATAAGTACTGCATGAATCCCAGCTTACACCTGGAGATCCTCATCTTTAGATGTCCTAGTGGGAAAAGGCCCTTCAATCTCCTATACCCCCTTTGATACAGGATAAAATATTGTCAGCAAATATTTATAATATTCAGATTTTCTGGTAAAAGACCCCTAAAATGTTACAGGCTTACAAGCCACAGGTGCATTAAATTAGTGGTAGGTGACATTATAATCTATATTGATCCTTTGGTTAAAAAATTTGTAAATGACAAGCCAAAAGTGAAGGCCTTAGCATAAAACATATCTCCCAAAAACTAAAATCATGTACAATATAAAGACATGTGCATGCATTTTCGTCCGAATTCCGGGTATTTTCGACATTATAGAGACAGTGTTGGGGTAGACCATTTGACGTGAACAGAAAAAATTGGACGAAACAGCAAAAAACATACAATTGTCAAATCTGTCATTGCAGGCTTATGGTGTCTATAACGGTCACCACCGTTTACGATATCCCTTTCATCGCCCCAATTACGACAGCTTAACCGACAGTCCGACAATCCATGTAGACACGATACATTCCATTCCCCAGAATAACGAGACTCAGCTCTGTTCTCTAGTTTCAAAATGTATGAATCATTTAATGGTAAACTCAGCTGGTTCTTATACAGTTAATCACAGGGACAATGAAACTCTCCACCCCCTAACATCACACAATGAACTTCAATACACACTCTTTTAGACAATGACATTCAGGTGAGTTAATTATTACGTAAGTGGATGGATGAGAGCGCTAAGTAAACCTAAAAGTGCCTATACAGGCTAGTAAAGTGCTGTGCCTGTTAATGGAAAAATTGATGACAAGCAAGTGATAGTAAGAAATGTGATAATTAGTGGTATTAATACCACACAAGTGAAATATGTGTGGTAATTATTAGTCCTTCCCCAGACGTCCCACCTCTGACAAAGGGATGTTCTCACCGGCTACACAATGCACAGACGTCTGACCTTTAGAGTCACAACACATCACCCCAGTACAGACTCAATTAGCATCTCAACAGCCTGTTACACAGAGGAATTAGTCACTATTGACCAGTAGGGTCAGAATAAACCAACAACTTGTAATATCCCAAGATATCCTGCAATACATGATTTATCAGTAATGTCCCATCTCATGTAACTTGATATAATTTCTCAGCCACCCTATGCTCCTATCGGACATAGGTTGGCCCTAGACCCAAGAGTCATCAGTGACGCTGGCACAGGCGTACCCCCCATCCTTCAAAATCTTTGGGTGTCATTCCGTTACTGTGTCTATTGAAAGTTCTAAGAAGATTCGACAAGCAGCTAAACTGTACAACGCCACAATTGTACATTTCCAGTCAAATGCTCAGCCCATAGGCTATAGAAGAATTTGAATGTTGGTTGACTAGTAAAAATAATAAATAAATATAATTATTACTAGTGTCATACAACATTATAATTCTACTATAGCTTGTAGGCGGATAATTTGAAAGGAAATGTACGATTGCGGCATCATACACTTTAGCTGCTTCGTCTTCTTAGAACATTCGACAGATACCATAAGCCTTCAATGACAGATTTGACATTAACTAATTCTGATTTTCAGACTAATGCATTTTGTAAACGAAACAAAATAAATAAAAACACATTTTGGGAGTAACTAAATACATTTATTTTTCGGACGAAAAACGAAATTCCTAAACAAAATATTTCAGTGTGCACATATCTAACAGTATATCCCACTACAATCTACCAAAGCCATAACTACATTTTAACCAAAGCTAGAGCAAAAACAACCATCATCAACAATAGAATTAAACTCCTTAATTTTACTAAAAGGGAATGCAATTACAAACAACAAAAAAAAGAAGAAGGAATTTACTGTCAGAGCAATAAAAGCACAAGAGCTTTTACTAATTAACACACCTCAGCAGTTACCAGTTTTGCTGCTGCGTACTGAAGAATGATAGTGCCTGCTGAAGTGACAGCTCTTTTAAAATAGACATGAAAACAGGCCATTCCTGTAACATTCTCTAACAATTGTTTATCACAGTCACCTGTGCTCTTCTTCTGGTACGGAATCCATGGGGAATTGTAATCTGTGTCTCACTTGCAGCCTGACCCTTTCACTGCACCCGTCACAGTTCTTGTTCTAGCTAGTGTTTTACATACAGGAAACACTTAAAATAACACAGATCAAGATTGGCTGTATGCAGTGCAAAACATAACATACCTTAGGATTCCATGTTACAGATATGGAACCTACAGCAGTAGGAAAATGTAAATGATAGCTGGCTAAATAGGGTTTATTTACTAAAGGGTATGCACTGTGCCCTTAACAAAATGAATGTGCACTTAACTTAAACATGGTGAAGTTGTATTTATACATAAACAGATGACATAGGTAAATACAGCTTCAGCTTATTCACTAAACTAATTGAACAGCTTACTAGTTAAAATCTGTATTTTTTGCTTGAAAATATTTAGCAGAGGCCTTAGAGAATAAAATGGCAACCATTGCAATATTTTATGTCACACTTTATTTGCACAGCGGCCTTTCAAGTGCATTTTTTTTTTTTAACGAGATACACAGATCATGATTCAAATAAAGCAAACAGTAAAGTTAGCCCAACTGTTTTGTATATTGTGAAAAATTGAGTTACGCCGAGAAAAGAAAAATTGCTCACAGAAAAATCTCCACAGGCGACGTTTTAAACATTTTTACGTGTTCACTTCTGCACACGAGTATGGAGGGATTGTAGCGTTTTCCTTTTTTTTTCATATTTATTTTATTTTAATTTTTTTACACTGTCCCTTTATATTTTCTTATTTTTGATCACTTTTATTGCTGATGTAAACATCCCTTGTAACAGTAATAGGCAGTGACAGGTACTAAACCACTTAAGGACCGCCTCCTGCACATATACGTCGGCAGAACGGCATGGCTGGGCAGATCCACGTACAGGTACGTCCTGTACTACTACCCAGCCGTGGGTCACGGGCGCGCGCCCGCGGCGCACTCCCGTGACCCGGTCCGAAGCTCTGGGACCGGGACCGCGGGACTCACGGCCCGGATCGCTGCTGGAGTGAGGCGATCGGTCCCCAGAGCTGAGACCTCGTCATCGATCGTGTGATCCCTTATACAGGGAATCGCAATCGATAATGTCACACCTACAGCCACACCCCCTACAGTTGTAAACACATAACCCCTACAGCGCCCCCTTGTGGTTAACTCCCAAACTGCAAATGTCATTTTTACAATAAACAATGCAATTTAATTGCATTTTTTGCTGTGAAAATTACAATTGTCCAAAAAATTACAATTGTCCCAAAAATGTGTCAAAATTGTCCGAAGTGTCCACCATAATGTTGCAGCCATGAAAAAAATTGCTGATCGCCGCCATTAGTAGTAAAAATAAAAAATATTATAAAAATGCAATAAAACTATCCCCTATTTTGTAAACGCTATAAATTTTGCGCAAACCAACCAATAAACACTTATTGCGATTTTTTTTACCAAAAATAGGTAGAAGAATACGTATCAGCCTAAACTGAGGAAAAAAATATATTTTTTATGTATTTTTGGGGGATATTTATTATTTTTGTTTATAGCGCAAAAAATAAAAACCGCAGAGGTGATCAAATACCACCAAAAGAAAGCTATATTTGTGGGGAAAAAAGGACGCCAAAAAAGGTCGCACGACTGCACAGTTGTCAGTTAGAGCAACGCAGTGCCGAATCGCAAAAAGGGGCCTGGTCCTTTAGCAGCATTTTGGTCCAGGGCTTAAGTGGTTAAAAGCATTCAAAATTATTGCTTTTTGTTTTGAATGCTGTCATTTTTTTTAATCTGGCGCCTTTACGTCTTCAGTAAACCGAAAGTGATGTCATGACTGGTCTAGTCTGGGTACTATATCTGAGACCCAATCAAAGCCAATTCAGACATTTTTCAGGTCTCTAGCTGGTCGCTCGGCCCTCCCTGTGGGACGTGAGAGCCTGAATGAGATGTAGAAGGCGGCGGGAGGGGGGTGTCCCCTCCCACTACTCGTAATCCCAGCCGAGTGGCTGTTTAGCCACATCAGTTGTTATTACAAGAAAGCCGGCCACCTGCTCTAAAAAATGGTACTGAGGTGATGTGTGCAGCTGCAGCATCACCCTCAATCCAAAGGCCACATATTTGTGTTAAGTCGGCGTTAAGGGGCTAATAGCGGCCACACACACTTTTTCTTTTTTCAATTGATGTGTGATTCAAGCAAAGTTATCACAAAAATTCACAAAAAAATCGAATAGCCATAGCTTCCCTTCCGATTGCTTTAGACTAAGTTTTGATTGGATTTGGTCAAACTGATTCAATCAATCGGGGAGGAAAATTAGTGAGCATTTTACATCAATTGGCAGCACTGAGATAATTTGTTCATTAATGCAATCATATTTTGATTGAACAGACTATGAGATTACATGTTGCAAACAGAGACACAATCAATAATTTGCAATCATAAGTTATAATTGGAGTTTAACTATAAATTGAAATCCACTTTTCCGTGTGTGACATATCAATTTAATGAGTTGTCAACTATATAATGATTATTCCTACTGGAAGAGATAAACTGGGGGGAAAAAATTGATAATTTATCAAATCATATATATGGCCACCATAAGAGCTATGACATTAGAGTTCAACAGTCCTCTGTCTGCTGGTAATAACTTGAATCTAATGCATAGAAGCAACATTATAATTGAAAGGTCAGACTGCAAAACAACCCTGTTATAAAGAAATAGTGGGCTGTTGTTTTTGGCCTTCATCTGAAAATGCTAGTTGTCTGGCTGTCTCTAATCACACTTATTTCTGAAACAGTGGCCAAGAACAATCATTCTGAGAGTGATGTAAAGTCAAAACTGCCTTGAAGCACGCTCACATGACTCACAATGTACTGACTTGTCAACTTGACATCTAGGCTAGACTAGCTTTGAAAATATGTAAATCAGTACATTTTCTTTCCACATGTTTCCTGACAGCCAGACCAGCTTAAAATCATTACATTTAAAACTTATCATTCCACTTTTGAAGACATGCTTTGGATAACTTTGCATGTTATTGTGTTGCCCATTAATCTTTATACTGTATATGCCCACCCCAATGTCAGAGTATTGTATTATAGAAGGGCCAGTCTTCTAGACCCACAGCCTAGGAATCTGAACAAAAAAAAAAAAAAATATATTTCTTTGTTTTTGAGTTCTGGAGTAGAATTAGAGCAAGCAGCAGTTTACATAATCCAATACAAAATTTGAATAATGATCAATCCATATATTAGTTTGTATGTAAAACCCAGCTCCTGCAAATATTTTAATTTTAGTTTTGGATAAAGTGGGTAAGTGTTATAACTTCTGATAGGCTTAAAATGCTGTCTTCTCTTCTTGTCCTGTCCTAAAACTGATAGCTATATAAGGGGAACATCTTAGGTGTATGATCTTGAATATGTTGCCACCACCCTTGGTAGACAAGGAAAAGGAATTCGAGGGATCCCCCGAAGTGGGGCTTTGAAGGCAACGAAAATTTATACAAAATATATAATTTTATTTATAAATCACAAAGTATCAAAAAACACAAAAGTTAAAAGAAACAATGAATATGCAACTTATAAATGATCCACGTAGTAAGTACCAGGCCCTACGCGTTTCGGGTATTCCCTTCTTCAGGGGCCGAAGTCTGTATGGGATCTAATAAATTTATGCAGAAAAACATAATAAGAAAAAACATAGACAGGAGGCAAAATGCATATACAAGTGCATTAAATCAAATCCATACCAATCAAGATGCTTTTAAAGTTGCAGATCATTAAAGGGGTGTATCAACCATGGCGTGGGGATTTCCAAGATGGAAAGGAAATAAGAAGACCTGGGTGCTGTGTTTCACACGGCCACCTGGACCAAAACTGTCACAGAGCAATATACTGTCCTATAAGTAAAGGACAGTGTGTGTAAAAAACTTATACTAAAAATATATAAATATCTTGTAGTTATAATGCCCTAGCTAGAATAACAAGGAACACAAAAACAAAAAACAAAAAAATATCAAAAAGCACATACCAAGAATTAGGGAGTGCAGATTGTAGTCACGCCTTTAAAGTTGCGGGCGGGCATAGGCACTGAAGATCTGTATATAATAGCACAGAAAGTAATCAGAAGAGATAGCCGTGGTTAGGGCCAAGAAAGCAGGCTAATTTGACCTAGGTCAAGTTACTCACATGAAGGTGTAAACATGAGCAGCATAGCAGCCTTCTGCCATGTCAGGCTTGTCAGGAAGGGGGGACGTTTAAATATAGTAGGACGGTAGGCGGGTGTAAGAGGTGGACGTGATTTGGTGACGTGGCGTCACACAATAGGTTCGCAAATCAAAGTTAAAATGATGCAGGTCGCGTCATGTAAGGGCACAAAGTCAGGGCGGAAGTGAGATGTATAATCACCACCGCCCGGAAATCCGGAAATAAAGTTGTGATGACGCTGATCGTGTCATAAGAGGGCAAGGAGTAAGGGCGGAAGTGATAAATGTAAACACCGCCGCCCAAGAAGGGACCAGTGTCATGGCGTAAGCCCCGTCAGCATACCACGCAGATCATTTGCGTGGTGGGCGGGGCTGGTATAACGTCAATCACAGGGCGTCAGGGCGGAAGCGGGGTGTATAATCACCGCCGCCCAGGGATCCGGAGGGAAAGTTTAGATGACGCTGATTGCGTCATAGGAAAGCATAGAGTAGGGGCGGAAGCGAGGAGCGTGATCACCACTGCCCAGCGAGGGACCAGCGTCATGACATAAGCCCCGACACCACACCACGCAGATCATCTGCGTGGTGGGCGGGGCCGGCGCAGCGTCGGTCACAACGTCTTGTAGGACTGTATTAGTGGAACAGAAGGATAGGGATAACATGGTAACAAGAGTCAGGCCATGACATGGCTGACTGTAAATGAAAAGGAGGGGGTGGGATCCAACGTCCTTATACTGAGCGCATGACAGCGCTAATAAGCTGCATAAGAGGTCACCGCTGCCCAAGTGCACAAATGGGAAGCGGGGCCAAGCAGATTTTTAAAAGGGAATGGAAAAGTCTACACTATAGGAAATGTGTGACAGCCAGGTCAAAAAATAAGCCGTCCCCTAGGGAAGGGGCGGCTTACGTGCGCCGGGCCAAGTGAGCACAGAAGCCCCAGTAGTCAGATCCGCGTCAAGGATGAAAGACCAACAATGAAATACACAGGCAAAAGGTTGGTACAAAAGGATGAACAGAGACGGCACAATGATAATTATATACCAAAGACACATACAGTACAATATACATATTTAATACATATTTAAAGTAGATGAGGGCAAATGTAAGGCAGTCATGATAGAAAGTAGACGGGAAATACACCTCAGTCCCCCTCCCATCCACCAGAGGAGAAACCCTCCAAAAAGGGCCTGAAGCTTATCTGTTCATTGAGCCCCGGGGGAAGGCTGGCTTCAAGGTCAGCAATCCAACGGGTCTCATGCTGTAGTAGGGTTTTATTCCAGTCTCCACCTCTGGGGTTGGGATGAACCCTGTCTAGAATCAGGAATTTAACCCCAGAAAAATTACCATCATGTTGTAGCAAGATGTGGCGCCCTAGTGGTAGATCTGGATTGGCAGTGCGCATAGCATGTAGATGTCGGGAAGCCCGTTTGAAAAAGGGCAGTTTGGTTTTGCCAACGTAAAACATGCCACAATTGCAAGTCAACAAATACACCACACCGAGAGTTTTGCAGTTGGCAAAGTGTCTCGGTCTGTGTAGTCATCCATTAGGTAGAATGGTTCTCTGATCGATATTAATATAACGACAAATAGAACATCCTCCGCATGTGTAAGTGCCCTTCCTTTTACAGGGGTCCTTTCTAAAGATCCCTTTGAATTCGCTGTTTACCAGCTGGTCTCCAAGAGAGCAGGCCCGACAATATGTAATCGCGGGCTCCTTTGGGACGAATGGTCCTACATTGGGATCAATGGACAGCAGATGCCAAAATCTTTTAAAGATCTCTCTCATTTTTTGATGTTGAGAATGGTATTTGGTAATTATTCTCGTAACATCATTCTCATTAGTAGATTTTTTGGGTTGGCTAAGCAGAGACTGCCTGGAATGTCCATTGGCCCATTGGAACGATTTTTTGAGACATTTATTAGAATAGCCTCTTTGTCGAAGTCTTTCCCTGAGGGCTGCTGCCTCTAATAGGAATACTTCCTGGGAAGAGCAATTGCGTTTCAGACGCAGGTATTGACTATAGGGTATTGATTTAATCAATGGTGTAGGATGAGCGCTAGTGGCATGTAAAACCGTATTGCCTGCTGTGGGTTTCCTAAAGAGGCCTGTGGATAAGGATCCATCTTGGTTCTTGGATAAGGTTACATCCAAGAAGGTGATTTGTGTATCACTAGATGTCACCGTGAACTTCAAATTTGAATTATTGGAGTTCAAACTGATAGCTGGACACAAAGTGAAAGAAAATCTTTATCATGGTGACATAAAATACACTTTTTTCAAAACCTAAACCAATTTTGTCTGGAATTGGGGTTGAAGTAAAGCCCAACTCAAGTCACAGAAAAACATATGCAGTCGGATCGACATTGTACTAACAACTGTAATTTCCATAGTCTTACCTCCACGTTCCAGTTATAGCAGTTATGCAGGGAGTCCTAATATGACAGTTCAGCCCATAAGGCACCAGAATTGGACCCAGTGCACTCAGTAATCATCACTCAGTAATATAACTAGTCCTACAGGCCCCTTCTCTTATTAAAATATCCATAGCAGCTGCTATGGTGCCTGGTGTAGGAGAAGAGGGTCCATTGGGGAGGATACTGATAAAAAACTAAACTAAGTTTTCTGGGATAGAAATAAGAAATTTCTATGCCAGAATAATATACATGCAGGGCGCAAGACACATGATTTTATTTTATTTTTTAAGCACATGATTAGAGCCAAAGACTCATGATTAGAGCCAAATAATTCATATTTGCTAATGTCTTCCAGTTTCATCTCCTGGCCAATCAGGAAGCGGGTCCTGAGAGCACATTGTCCGGAAGTCCTTAGACTCCATTGTCCGGGAGTCCAAAGATCCAATTGGCCAGGAGGAGGAGCGATGGCCGGGACATGGAGGAGATGGAGAGAAGAAGCCACCACTGCAGTCGTGATCTGCATGGGGTAAGTGTAGAGCTGACGGGGGTCTGGCGGGCCAGAGGGAGAGCGAGCCAGCAAACAGGGGGGTTAGTGTGGGGTGACAGGCTGGTGGGCTGGAGCAATGGGGGGTTTTCTGTGATCAGGTCAGTCTGCCACCCCCCCCCGACCGATGGAGCACCAGCCACCACTGATTTCTATCCTAGTAGTGTACTAACTATGCTGACAGCTCTTTTACTCTCAGTCCTTGATTAGTTGCTGTGGGTTTGGATCTATGACACATATTGTCACAGATGACATTGCCAACTGCTACAGATAAAATTTTGTAATGGGCCCTTTGATTTGTAGTTATGCCCTGTGTGTGAGGACATGTGCTAAGAGGTGTAACAGTTATTCCTCATTTGAATGGCCCATTAGGTCCATGCTGTGGCAAAAGTCAGTGCACAGCTGTGGCGGAAACCACAGGTATGTATGATCAGCTGTGGCTAGAAAATCTGTACAAATAAATGACAGGCTGTGACTCCCTAATTGGCCATGTGAGTGAGATCATATTTAGTTATGTCCACTCAGACTACTGGAGGGGAAGAGCATGAAGCAGTATTTTCACTAAAAGAAAAGGGTATTTTAAGGCATTTTCAAGCAAAAATCAATCACAGATCATAACATGCAAGGGTAAAGGACTATAAAGAGATACAAAGAAGGACTTCAATTGAGCTTTAAAGCTGAAGAAGATATTTGGAAGGGGGGTGACATGCATGTGGATGCAAGATGACTGACATTTGACCCCCAACAGTGTGTTTCATTCACTGAAACACATCTAAAAATCAATGTCAATTTTCTAAACGGTCTGTCAATTTTAATACTTTACATTTCTGAAAAATATGTTGACATTGTTCGCAGTGATAGGAATGTCAATTGGGAGCAAGAAGTTAATATGTATGTGTAATATCTCTTTCAGTGTGACAAGCTGAATCTATTATGAAAGTGACCGGCATTATCAGTCTTCAGCTAAACAAATTCTGTTCCATGCCCTTTGTGTTACAGTATCTCTTTTTTTGCATTAACAATCTCTATAGAATAAAACAAGTAATTGAAAACCTTTACAGTACAGAACTAATAAGGTGTGGGACCCAGCGTAATAAAAAGTGTAGCAGTGACTATACACGCAGACACAACAATCAAGTGAACTGATCTCTTGCGGGAACTGGTGACATTTGAATATACAGTGCATAAATACATACAATGAGTATAGTGGATGAAAAACATCCACATGCAATGCATGATAATAGCATAGTCCACAATCCGGATCCAGTTCTCCAGCTCAAAATTATTAAGAATAGTTGTACCAGACACTGCATAGAAAAAAAAGTATTATTATATGTATGCTGAAAACCTCTCTGTGAATACATCTCAAAGACTAGAGCTCATTGAGAACAATTTAAATAAAATATCTATATGCAATGATGCACAAATACACCAAGGAAAACACCATAGTTGGTTCTAGTTTTTTATTTTTATTTTCCTGTAAGAATTGCCTTGCTACATCCACTTCAAGATGTTTTCTTTAGAAACCATTAATCCATGCAAATTGATGCCGAGTTAGACATTACCCATCCATGAGACATGTCTGTGTGATCACATCAAAAATCCCCCAGGGATTCCTATAGGACGTTTCCATGAAAACCAATTGTCAGGAGGCCGGGGAAATATCATCACACAGGTATAGACTGCAATAAAACCAAGTTGACATCTCATCCAGCTATGCATGAGTTTATCGGATTTATTGTAAATGTTTTCAATGTGTTCTTTTTTAAAGTGTCCCATATGAGGCGGAAATGTCAACAGGAATATACCGATAAAATGTCACCATGTGTATGTTGTATTGTCATACAAGTAACTTACATGCTCTTTATTAGGATTCTTATCATCAAGGAAGATGTTTAATAAAGAAATCAGTAATGCAGCGTTTGTTTGCTGATGTGGATAACACAGGCTGTTCCTGGAAATAATAAAAAGAAAATTTAAGGTTGACCTTGCAATAGCTACATGATACAGACCCGTTTATTTAACCTCCCTGGCGATATGATTATGTCAGGTTTTTGATGCTGAAAGCGGTACAATTGTTTTGCATGGAAATTTGGCGTTTTATATTGTAGGCCTGTAATTCTTAGGAATAACTCACTTAAATCTGTCCAAACAAGAGTCTAGTAGACATCCGGGGTATGATAAAGTTTGAAACATGAAATCATTAATTATAATATAATAAACAACTATAAATAATTATAAAAAATAATAATATAATAATAATAATAATAATAATAATAAAAATTATTCAATAATGTAATCAAATAAAAAACACTGAAATTTGCTCAGTTGCAGAATTGTCGCTGTCATTACTTTTAGGCCGCGTACACACGATCGAATCTATCTGCTGGAAACGGTCTGACAGACCGTTTCAGCAGACAGATTCGATCGTGTGTACGGGCGGACAGACAGATTTTTCCAGCAGACAGATTTTAAAGCCTGCTTTCAAATCTGATTGCTGGGAATCCGTCCGTCCGATATGTCTGCTGGTTAGTACGCTAACCAGCAGACATATCTGCCCGCACATGCGTTGAATGGATTTGACGCATGCGCGGAAGTGTTTTACTTTCTGGTGCGGTGACGTGGCGGCGTCAACGTCAACGTCATCGCCACGTCACCGCGCTGTCTGCCGGCGGGGATTTTGGTTTGATCGTGTGTACAGCGATCAAACCAAAACAGCCCAGCAGACAAATCTGATCAAATCGGTCTGTCAGACCGATTCGAACGGATTTATTTGGTCGTGTGTATGCGGCCTTAGTGTTTGATGATGAATTTCCCCACAAATCGCTATCGCTAAATTCTGCAAGTGATTCTAATTTATTATCGCTGTTTTTTAGCTGGTTTAAATAAAAGCACCTTTGACATAAAGGGACACTTTTTGGTTTCTATGGACAATCTACAGTTTCCAGGCAGAAAGTACAGTTTTTATTATATAAAAGTGCATGTAGGACACTGGGCAGACCACTAGGGACAAAGGGGTGTGTAATTATTTTATACAGTGCTGTAATCTATAAGATTACAGTATACTGTGTTTTTATTTGGCGTAATGGCGCAGGGAACGGAGCTCGGGGGCACTCGGGGCACTGTGTGAATCGAGCTAGGAGACAGCTCACTCACATAGCAGGGAGACATCACAGGATCCAGGGGGCAAGGTAAGTAACTGCCTGTCTGGATACTGCAATGCGATCCTGATTCTGGCTCAGGAATACCGCTAATGGTACTGAATTTCCACCCCGAGCCAGACTCAGGATTACCGCCAGGGAAGTTAATAGTAATGGAGGCAGAGTGATGATCGGATTTATGTGCAGTAACCCATAGCAACCTGCTATCATTGATAGGATCACTGAAAATTACTTCTGCCTGAGTTAAAGCGGGATTCCACCTGCAATTTTTTTTTTAACCACTTTAGCCCCGGACCATATTGCTGTCCAATGACCAGAGCACTTTTAGCGATTTGGCACTGCGTCGCTATAACAATTGCGCGGTCATGCAACGTGGCTCCCAAACAAAATTGGCGTCCTTTTTTTCCCACAAATAGAGCTTTCTTTTGGTGGTATTTTATCATCTCTGCGGTTTTTATTTTTTGCGCTATAAACAAAAATACAGCGACAATTGTGAAAAAAATTCAATATTTTTTACTTTTTTCTGTAATAAATATCCCCAAAAAATATATAAAAAAAAAAATGTTTTTTTCCTCAGTTTAGGCCGATACGTATTCTTCTACATATTTTTCGTAAAAAAAATCCGCAATTAGCGTTTATTGATTGGTTTGCGCAAAAGTTATAGCGTTTATAAATTAGGGGGTAGTTTTATGGCATTTTTATTAATATTTTTCTTTACTAGTAATGGCGGCGATCAGCGTTTTTTTTTTAGCACCGAGACATTATGGCGGACACATCGGACACTTTTGACACATTGTTGGGACCATTGGCATTTTAATAGCGATCAATGCTAGCCCCTAGCGGCCGCGAAAGTCCCGACGTAGAGCTACGGGCTCTCGCCCAGGAGAGCCGACCTGCCGCCGTATAACTGCGGCGGCTGGTCGGCAAGCGGTTAAAGTCAGCAGCTACTAACAGTGTAGCTGCTGACTTTTAATAAGGACACTTACCTGTCCTCTGCGCCAGCGATGATGGGCCCCCAACGGCGATCGCTCGGTCCTGGCGCCTTACAGCTTCACTGCCCGTTTCCTACTGCACATGCGTGACTCGCACGGCGCATTGTGAATGGGCGGCTGCCTCCTAGGTTACACACAGTTCCCAAAAGGCACCCCATTCACCACAAGACACCGCGACACAGGATGAAGAAGAAGAGGACTGCGGTGGAGGAAGAGGCAGAAGATATACTTCCGCATAGCAACAGCCCTTTCTGGTGAGTATATTTTATTTTTATTTATTTTTTGGTAAAAAAATAAAATATCTGGGTGGAACTTCACTTTAAGAAACTTGACCCTTTATGTATACAGTAGAACCTTGGTTTGAGAGTAACTTGGTTTGAGAGTGTTTTGCAAGACAAGCAAAATGTTTTGATACATTTTGCCTTGATATACAAGCGATGTCTTGATATAAGAGTGGCGTCATGTCACAACTGAGTATAACAAAGAAGAGAGGAGCCTCTAAGTGTAGCAATATGATTACATTTAATGAAGGTACAACATTTAGCAACTTATTGATACACTTAGAGGTGCATCTCTTCTCTTTTATACCCTGTAAAAAAAATGCTTTGATATACAAGTTCTTTGGATTACAAGCATGTTTCTGGAACAAATTATGCTTGCAAACCAAGGTTTTACTGTATAAAGAAAACCCCTTATATATAGCCACTTCTGTAAGACAACAACTTGTAAATGGCCGCGTACCCATGTACGAGAACCTCGTCGGGCTAAACCCATCGTTCCGCCCGACGAGGTTCTCGGCCGGCCGTCGAGTTCGTCGACCAGGCTGTCGAAAAAGGCGTCGAGCCATTAGTCCCGATGGCCCGTCGAGGAAATAGAGAACCTGCTCTCTATTTTGGCTCGACGCCTCGCTCGACAGTTTGCTCGGCGAAAACGTACACACGATCGATCTTCTCGGCAGAATATGGATCCCAGCGAGCTTCTCGCTGGATTCTGCTGAGAAGCTCGGTCGTGTGTACGGGGCCTGAACAGAATCTGGTAAGCTTGTTGCGGTGCATTATATGATATTTTCAATAACCCAATTTTTTTTCCATTCACTAAATGTTTTACTTTTTTTTTTTTATTATGTATATTAACCGCTTATGGACCGCCGCATGTACATTTACGTTGGCAGAATGGCACAGGCAGGCACATCAACGTATATATACGTTGCTGCCTTAACGTGGGTCGGGGGTCCGATCTGGACCCCCCTCCGGTACATGCGGCGGTCCCCGCGGCTGTACGAGCGATCCGGGACAAGGGGGCGGCTATTCCTTTTTGTCCGCCCCCTCCGGATCGCTCCCAGCCAATCCTCGCGCTCCCCCGCCCTGCACTCCCTCCTCCTGTGTAAACACAGGAAGGGGGAAGTGGTGTGATCTCTCCTCTCAGCGTGCGATGTGATCTGAGGAGAGATCACATCGCACAGTAAGTCTGCACAACACTACACTGACACACACTACACATAGGCACATTAACCCCTTGCGATCAGCCCCCCTCCCCCCTGTCACAGTGTCACTGAATGCAGTAATCATACATGTATGATTACTGTATTTAGTGTCAGTGTGACAGTCAGTTAGTGTTAGGTTCAGGGTAGCCCCCGTACACCCCTAATAAAGTTTTAACCCCTTGATCACCGCCCTAGTTAACCCTTTCACTCCCTATTGCCAGCATCACTAAGCGATAATTTTTCTGATCGCAGTATTAGTGTCGCTGTTCCCGCTAGGTAGCTAATTTTTTTTTATTGCGATTTTTTTTTTACTAAAGACATGTGGCAAAATAAATTTTGGCCTAAATGTTTGACTAAAATTTTGTTTATTTGATTTTTCTTATAACAAAAATTAAAAAATATTGATTTTGTTTTCAAAAATTACGCTTTATTTTTGTATGTAGCGCAAAAAATAAAAATCGCAGAGGCGATCAAATACCACCAAAAGAAAGCTCTATTTGTGGGAAGAAAAGGACGCAAATTTTGTTTGGGAGCCACGTCGCACGACCACGCAATTGTCAATTAAAGCTACGCAGTGCCGAATCGCAAAAAGGGGCCTGGTCATTTACCTGCATTTTGGTCCGGGTCTTAAGTGGTTAAAGGGGTTCTAAAGGGAAAAAAAATGTTTTCATAATAAGCATCCTTAACCTGCAGACATTCCTCTTTTCACTTCCTCATTGTTCGTTTTTTGCTCAGAAGTTTCTCTATTTCTTCTCTGTTCTGTTCACTTCCTGCTTGTCTTATTGTTACTGACCACCATGATGGAAGGCTTTACTGCGGTGGTCAGTGAACTACATGTGTTTCAGGATGCTCTCTACGTGTTAGAGACTTCAAGGAGGTGTGAATTACTGGGCGTGCCGCAATGCATACTGGGAAATGTAGTTCTTACATGAACGAGCGCCACAAACCAGGAAATTAATGAGAGAACAGAAACTAGAACGCCGGCGGTGATATAGATGAAGGAATTTAATAGGTATTTACTCGTTTTTTTTAACAGAATCATTACACTATTCTGTCTGTCTACCTTGCAGACATTAATTTTAGGCAAAAAAATGTTTTCCTTTACAACTCCTTTAAACTCAATGTAGGATAATTGTTAGACACATTTTTTGCTTCCTAAAAATACTGCTACCTTCTGGTTGGCATTAGCAATGAGCTTCTATGAGTTCTCTATGAAAGTGAGCAGAAAAAGCTGCCATTCCAGGTAGAGATTAAATAACAATACCTAAGATAAAATAACTATTATTGAGAATATAAGGTTTTCACTATTTAATTGTGCATTTTATGAAATAAAAATGCATCAGCAGAATAATTATTTTTCAGGACTTGAACGGTTTCATTTAACTATTCAATGTTAAAAAATAACAATTGTAGCTTGGAGTGATGATAACTAAGTCAGTAATAACGAGTTTCAAATATGAAAGTTCATCAGCTCTTAAAGGTAAAATACAGCTGATGGTGTTTTTCTGTCTACACGGTTTATTGTTTCATTGAACATTATTCTAACAATGAAATGGATTAAAAAAACAGCCCATAGACACTAACTATTACTTCATTGTTCTGACCACAGAAACCTGTCACCTGATTGTTAATTTCCTTTACATACATTGTCTTTTGGACTCTTTTGTTATAAAGATCCCTCGGTGGGTTACCTTCAAAATGAAATATTTATGTATTTTAGAGGCTAGATTGATGTATATGTTCTTCTTAAAGGACTAATAATTAATCAAACTGGCATGAGAGTGTTAATTACTTTTAGAGATGTGGTTAAAGCATCACATGCCATTTATAAGTGGTCATGTTTTTAAATACTTAAGGACATTCCACAACAATGCCCATTTACTGCAGGGCAATGACACCACCCGCTGTGTTCAGTGAAACATGCAGTTATAACTGATGATACGACTGGCTGCGACATACATCATCATGGCAACGTTCACACTATACTCTCTTCACACTGGGGAAAAGACTTAATTAAGGATTAGAAAAGCCTTTATTCCAACTGAAAGAAACCAAAGTAGCAAGGAGCTTGTTAAATCGCACATCCGTAATTTGACCACTAGATGTCGCCACTAAACCATCAATACACAGCTCATGGGTGCCTTTTCCATTTAATTGGGATGTAACAGAAGGTTCAATAGCCTTGATAAATAAGTCGTTTGCCAGAACGAACAATGAAGCTTTGTGCTGGGAAGAAAACACTTTCCTATGTGGACACAAGCCTATAAAAATGCTTTGCCAGATTTATTGATAATAAGTGCATGGCTGTGAGGTTATCCTTTCCAATTAGTTTCTAATAATTAAAAAAAAAAAAAAAGAGGGAAAACTATAAGATAGCTAAAACAAACTATGATGGCATGTGTTTATCAATATATTTTAGTTGTGCCTTTTTTTTTTAAGTTTCTGATGACTACTGATCTTATATTTGCTTGCAGAATGGAGCACAAGGGTCCTACTCTTCATCCCTCTGCAGTCTCAAGAGGGTTTCCCCCTGGTGATCACTTTAAATGATGAGTGTCAGTGGGGATAATATGTGCAGGACAGCAAAAAAAAAAAAAAAGAAGCCATGAACTCCTGCATTGAGGGGAAAGAGTGGGAGAGGAAATGACAGATATGTAAAGTAAGTCATAGGGAGGGAGAAAGAGACAAGGCAGAGAGACGAGAGAAAGGAAAAGAGAGGGAGAGGAGGGAGATAGAGACTGTTAGCAATGGGCGGGCGAGAATGAGGCGACTCCTGTTTTTCTGTGTGTTTGCCTGCACAACCCCTGATCGTTGTGTCTAAGCAATACAACTTCATAGGCAACCAAGAAGCCAGCCTGATTTGTATTGTCACACAATGGACGTTCCAGGTAATGATTTCTTTTTTTTTTTTGTTCTACTTACACAATCTCTCAGCCTTTCCTTAGAAATGTCATTTAGTTTAAACTTAAAAAAAAAAAAGAGAAAAAGAAAGAAGCAGAGATGTAACTTATGATTTGACTTTGCTTCTATAACCTACCTACAGGTCCAGCCTTCACTTTCCCTGATAACTTGCCTGCTGCCCAATTGATCTGTCTTTAGTTTTTGACAGTGATCATTTTCAATCATCGATTTTTTTTTTTTGCTTTGCCCTTCTTAGATAGTGACTTCAAACTATTAGAAGTGGCCTTTAGGTGATCAGAAAGGGGGTGAGCATGTTCAGAAGTTTATCAGTTAAAGGGAAGTCTAAGGTTGTCTGCAATTTGCAGTCTTCCTGTCATTAGGAATAATAGTGGACTAGCGGAGAGACTTTTTTTTCTGGGAGAAACTAGGCATTTTAGATGGCTTACTGTATTAATCTTGGGATTGCATGTGCTTTAAGGTCGTTCTGTTACAAAGCAACTGTGTGAGACTATATTATACTAATACAGAGCATATATAGCCAGGAAAACGAGTTGTGCAAGACTTTCATCTACTATTGACATCTATAGCAAAGGCAAAGACCTGTGCAAGACTTTCACATACTAATACAGAGCATACTGTATATAGCAAAGCTAAAGAGCTGTGCACGACTTTTGTCATACTAATACAGAGCATGTATATATATATATATATATATATATATATATATATATATATATATATATAGCAAAGATCTAGCTGTGCACGACTGTAATCTACTAATACAGAGCATACTGTATATAGCAAAGCTAAAGAGCTGTGCAAGACTTTTGTTATACTAATACAGAGCATGTATATATATATATATATATATATATATATATATATATAGCAAAGACTAGCTGTGCACGACTTTAATCTACTAATACAGAGCATACTGTATATAGCAAAGCTACAGAGCTGTGCAAGGCTTTATTACACTAATACAACAGAGCATATATATATATAGCAAAGATAAAAAGCTGACTTTAGTCTACTAATACAGAGTGTATATATATATATAGCAAAGCTACAGAGGTGTGCAATACTTTATTACACCAATACAGAGCATCTATAGCGAAGCTACAGAGCTGTGCAAGACTATTGTTATCCTAATACAGAGCATGTATATATATATATATATATATATATATATATATATATATATATATAGCAAAGCCACAGAGCTGTGCAAGACTTTACTACTACAGAGCATGTATATATATATATATATATATATATATATATATATATATATATATATATATATATATATATATATATATATATATATATATATATATATATCAAAGGTACAGAACCTTTGATATAGAGAGTAGAGCTGTGTAAAACTGTACTCTACTAATTCAGAGCATATATAGCAAATGGATGCAGCTGTGTAAAAGTTTAAAATAGTAACACATCTTAAAAAAGAAACAAATACAACAACACAGCGGTATATTACAGAACATATCGCAATATAGAGGTGTATGAGTTTAGTATAATAATTCAGAGCAATGCATCTGTGCAAAGCTAATAAGACGTGTAAGAGTTTAAAAGACTAAAACAGAGCATCTAAAGAAATACAGATGTGTAAAACTAATATACTAATACGTGAAATCAAAGAAATAGAGATGTGTGTCTACAGCAAAGAAAAAGAGCGGTGCAGGACTTTACTCTAATAACACAGAGGATCTATATATAGCAAAGAAATACAGATGTGCATGTGTGTAATGTGCCTACACAAAGCACGTATAGCAAAGCAATACTGGTGTATTAGAGCTTATATACTATGACAGATCATCTATAGCAAAAATGCAGCTGTGCAAAGACTTTAATATGCTAATACAGAACGTGCATATCAGTAAGACTTATATAATATATACTATGTAGCAAAACATAGTTGGTGTGATACTGATACACAGCTTACATTGCAAAAGTAGAGTTGTGTGATAATTTATTAAACTGATACAAAGCATAAATAGTAAACAAATATAGCCTTTGTGACACTTTATTATAGTAATATAAAGCATGCACAGCACAGATAGAGTTGTCAGTTGTGTGATACTTTACTATAATAATACAAAGCATAAATAGCGCAAATAGAGTTGTGTGATACTTTACTATAGTAATACAAAGCACACATAGCAAAAATAGAGTTGTGTGATACTTTACTATAGTAATACAAAGCACACATAGCAAAAATAGAGTTGTGTGATACTTTACTATAGTAATACAAAGCACACATAGCAAAAATAGAGTTGTGTGATACTTTACTATAGTAATACAAAGCACACATAGCAAAAATAGAGTTGTGTGATGTTTTACTATAGAAAATGCAAAGCATAACTAGCAAAAATAGAGTTGTGTGATGTTTTACTATAGTAATACAAAGCATATATTGCAAAAATAGAGTTGTGTGATATTTTACTATAGAAAATACAAAGCACACATAGCAAAAAATAGAGTGGTGTGGTCATTTACTATAGTAATACACGACATAAATAGCAAAGATAGAGCTGTGTGTGGCTTTAGCATGCTTTTATAGGCGATGTATACACAATATACAGATGTGTAACGTTTAACGTACTGATACAGAGGACCTAGAGCAAAGCTGATCCATTTGCACTGTGCATATAGAAGATATGATTTGAAGAAGTTGCGATGTTTCCTGTATTGAATTATTGCTTCTATTTGAAGGTGTAGCCCAACAAGCCAAGTGAACGCAGTGAGCAGACCAGCGGTGTTTAGACACATCGAAGGCAGAGACAAGTCGGAGGCTGCCGTGCTTGCTGTAGCAGGATGAGTCTATGGGGAAATGCTGCAGGAGAGAGAAGAGCCGGAGCAGCGCTGAAACCTTTCAAGTGGGAGCAAAGCCTCCTAAGAGTTGCTAAAGTGCTGCTGTCCATGGTGCTGATGCTGCTGGCGCCACCTACAGCCGGAGCTCAGAACGACACGGAACCTATCGTGCTGGAAGGAAAGTGCTTGGTGGTGTGTGATTCTAACCCGTCTTCAGATGGAGCCATCACGTCGTCCTTGGGCATTTCGGTGCGTTCTGGAAGTGCCAAAGTAGCCTTTTCTGCAATTAGGAACACCAACCATGAGCCCTCTGAGATGAGCAACCGCACCATGACTATCTATTTTGATCAGGTAGATATGTGACACCAAACACAGTCTATAGTTGCTTTCACAGGTTCACCTGGCCCAGTGTGAGTTGTATCAAGTCCTAGATAGACATACAATCCTGAAAAGTAAGGCTAAGCTCCCTGATCTCCCTGTAATCAGAATTGGACAGGAATGACATGTACACTGTAGAGCTGCTAACTGGATGAGATGACATGCCATGTATGACACCATTCCCCATTTGACAATGTGATGATTCACCTTTGGCTTAGATCAATTTTCCTTTGAATTAGATTTCCTTTCCTACTTGTTTCTTAAGCTAGTACATGATTGCTAAGAGAAGTGGAAAAATGGCTAAGGCCACCGCTTAATTGCGTTGTTTTATTTTCGGTGAAGATGAAATACTTAATCATCCGAAACTACACTACACTGCTGGCTTGTCTGCTTCATAACTTACACTAAAATGAAGTGACAGCATTGCTTTAGTGGGGCTGAAAAATAGATACTTTACCCTGAAGGCCACTTCCAATCATACAGGTAAACATCAAATAAAAATAATACAATAAAAAAAGAAAAATACAAATGCTGTGGACCAAATTTGTGGATCAGAAATTTTACAAATACTGTATAAAAAATAAAAATAAAACAAAAAATGGGTTGTATTATTAAATACTCAGCTATATCAGATCACTGGCCTTTTAGCAAAATGGGAAATGTTCATAGCTGATATTGTTGCCAGTGCTTTGTGTTAATTACTTTTTTCTTCGCGTTTTGTATGCAAACACATACTGACAAAGGGATTTAAGCAATTCAATCCTTTATTACTGAGATATTCTACACAGAAGCTCCGGAATCTGTATTTTAAAAGAACAATAACTATTGGGATACACCCTGGGTTTTTTTTTTTTTTTACTGGTATTAGCCTAATTCACTAAGCATCTATTTTTGGAATGCTGAAAATATTTTTAGCTACATTCAAATAATGGCATCCATACTCAGTAAACTGATGTATTTGAATAATTATACATTCAAATATTTGAAAATATTTTGTAGATTGAAAGGATACTCGTAGCAAGTGTTTATTTGCTATAGTAATACCTATAGAAAGGATATGTTGACTGCTATTTTCTTCCAAGCAGAAGATCGTTAAGCCTTGACTCTTCTTAATCTGATGAGTATATGCAAATTGGTGTTTCATCAAGTCATAAAGGGTAGAAAGTTATGATGACCTACCTTCCTGTTTATGTTAATTGCCTTTTACTGTAATGCCTTCCATCCACACTCTAGAATAAGTATTTAAATATAGCAATGAATACACCTGTTGTAGGTTTCATTATGTGAGTTGGGGAGAATGACTGTAGAATAGCCAATGATAGCCAATGAAATCTTCAAAGCTTTCAGATATGGGGAGAATGGACCTGCTGCATTGTTGTAAACTTGTCTCTGTAGAGTTATCACGCAGAGAATTTTATGTGCATATTGATGGAATATAAAAGTGGATGGTATTCTTTGCCTTGACAGTATTACTTATAATGCCCTAGTTTCACACTGTTATTTTAGCAGTCACCCCAGAAGCACATTAATATTATATATGACAAGGAAGACATTTTACCTTGTCTTTGCACCTGATTTTAAATTCTGTATGATAGGATTGGTTGACTTACGGTAAAGGCTTATAAGCTCTACCAAATGTTATAGGAATAGCTGTCATAAAGCACAACAGATTTATGAGGATGTTACAAGGTTTCACAATGTTACTGATGCACACCATGCTCTATTATCGTGATTGATCAAGTGTGGCTTAACCTTTTTCTAGGTGTTAGTAAATATTGGAAACCATTTTGATCTTGCCTCCAGTGCATTTGTAGCACCCAGGAAAGGAATCTACAGTTTCAGTTTTCACGTGGTCAAAGTGTACAACAGACAGACGATCCAGGTTGGTAACATACAAGCCTACATGCTATGAAGTATTCAATTATTTTTAGAGATATATATTGCTTAATAATGAAGAATGACTAAATACAGATGCTGGGAAAGGTGCAGCAACCCATAGCAATTAGTTAGATCTCACCTTATAACAGTTTAGGGGAATTCTAAGAATGAAAGATCATAAGATCATGTGCTTTGAGTTACTTCACTTTATATTTTTCCTTTTGCCCTTCAAGAAAAGCTTAGTTTTATTTTACTAAAGTATAAATGAATCCTGTGTGGAATGCTTAAATTATATACAGGCATATACAGAACAGAAAAATAAATGGTAATGTGCAAAACGCAGTACCCCACAGGAACCAATCAGATTGCACCTACTTTCAGTTGAAAACAGTCAGGATAATAAAAGGCTACTGCTAACTACCTCTCATGGGCTACTGCACTCTGCTAATTGTTTGTTATCAATTAAATGGACCAGATAATGTCTAAAAATAACAAATAATACAATCTCATATCAAAATAGTTATAATGGGTACTAAATACATGGCTTAGAATCTTATGAAGGGTTGTGGGTGGGCTATACATAATAAATATTGAAAGTGCCCTTCAATAATGTTGCAGTCAAATGGGTGATTAAATGAAATAGGCTATTAGTCAGATTTATAGAGTGGGCCTGTCTTTAAAACCACATGCCATATTTCTAAATGATGATGTTTTCTCTTTTATGCAGGTAAGTCTAATGCAAAACAACTACCCAGTGATTTCTGCCTTCGCTGGAGATCAGGATGTTACCAGAGAAGCAGCCAGTAATGGGGTCTTGCTGCATATGGAAAGAGCCGATAAGGTGCACCTAAGACTGGACAGGGGCAACCTCATGGGAGGATGGAAATATTCAACCTTCTCTGGCTTTTTAGTTTTTCCATTATAAGGAATGCAAGAGAGAACAGCAAGGATTTGACTGTCCACGTAGCCATTAATGTGGTGGAACAAGATATTATCTCCAACATCCCTCTCTGATTGTCTCTGTAGAAGAATGAATTATCTTCTAGGTAAAATATACACTATGATATTGACATTTCCTTGGGAAACTGCGCCTCTAATTAATTTTAGACGACAGTGATCTTTAGGATAAATGAAATTATCGACCCAAGCAATTTGTACCTGTGATTGTAAAGTCAATATCGGAATTTATTGTTGGGATCATTGACTTTTTTTGTTGTTATTCTGAGACAAATACTTGGACTACGCAGTCAATGTGAGGAGTCACAAAGAGAAGAATCAAAAAAATCCAGATTACGTGTTCTTGCAATGCTTTCTTTAGTGTTTGTATAGCCTTAAGAAACGAATGGCTTCAGTCTCAGTAATGTATATTTTTGGATTTATGGACATGACTGTGTCAAGAAGTGCTTTATACAGACAAGCAAAATTTGCACGATTGGAATTATCTATTTTGTTTTTGTGTTGTTTGTGTATTCTTGATATTTTTTTTTTCAGGGTGCTGACCATGTAAATTAGGTTGACCAATACGAAAAAAGTATATAGCTGTAAATCAAAGTAAAGCTTACAAATTAAAAGAAGTCTTTTTTCTCTTAGTGTTTGTTTGAATATTCACTATCTTTTAGCCTGATCATTTAAACTTGTTCAGGGCAAAAAGATAATTTGCTTAAGCACCTTTTTGTATATACATATAGTATGAGTAGGACGAGGGTGTTGGAATATAGTATTTGGTCCTCTGGCATTTTCATCATTTTTATTTATTTTTTCCTGTAGGCAATAATCTAGGCTTAACATTTTTTTTTCAAATAAGAACAGGATTCATTTTTGTTTAGATGCAGATGTTGGTTTTTTAATTATTTTAAATAGAAATGCCAAACCTGTGTGTGCGTAGCGATTGAGAGGCCAAGTAAGCAAATACTGGTGGTGTTTTATTCTATATCTGTTCTTGTTTCATTTTTGTTTAGCGAATACTCTTATTTGTTTTTAAGCATTAGACACTAACTCAGTAGAAACAAACCACTTGGAATGGCTAAGTAAACCATTATATTGAGAAGTTTCAGATTCCCAGAAGCCTTTGCTCTACTAAGAAAGATGTCAAGGCTTTGCTCAAAGACTAAATGTATTATTCATCCTACCAGGAAATTGAGATTATTTCCTGCATCAAAGAGATCTGAAATATAGTGTTGTTTAATAATTGCCTAGTAATGTGGGTATGAATAACACTGTACTGTTTGTGAAGTTCATTGTCTTTAATTGTATCAAGTAAGGACAACATTCTGCACAAAGGAGCAGCAAATGAAACATGCTCCTATTTTAATCAGTAACATCTAAACATTTATTGATGGGCTAATTTATAGTTATAGTCTGTGCTCAGTGCAGCTTCAACTGCAATTTCTTCTCCCATATGACAGGTAATATTTGAATAATAGGAACCACAAAGCTGAAAGCCTCTTGCATATTTTATAATATAGATTTACAGATCGATAATAATGTCATATATATATGTATGACATTTGTTTTGTTCAGAGCACCATGCTTCAAAACCGATACAATCTTTATCACTGAAGCACCCAGTAGTTTTACTTGCCCCCAAACCCTGATTGTGGAGATACTTACTGTAACTTGTGTCAATAACTGCGCAAATTTGTTTATTTTGATATCTTCACTGATAATTTCTATTTAGAGCCACACTGCCCTAGGTTCTACCTCATAAATAATGATACATATTATTCCTTCAAATTATGTGATCTCATTCTCTTCGACCTCTAATGTTTGGCCTTCATTTAGCCTCAAAATCCATCACCCTAGTTATTGAGGATACCCTTCAAAATAAGATAAGCCCTACCTACTTCACTGGGATGATGTACTATAGAAGTTGAGAATCTTCACACAATACACTGAGGAGAACTGAATTTCAATTATCCAATTATGTGCAGTTAAAATAGGTAAGCAGGAATTTACTTTTCACATCATTGGACAATTGAAGTAATTATTGACACAATGTGGAAATTCTCAATGCCTTTAGGACATGCGCCTTCATGTCTTCTGTGGACTTCAGTATTGTAACAAAGAAATGATGCACCCGTCTCTGACATGCAATTTCAGGCTGGGAACCCCAGTGTGTCTGGTTATTCTCCAAAGTCGGCGGCCCTAGTAATAGCTAGTTTCTTAACAACAAAGTTGCCGAATGCCTAACACAAGGACTCAGATGCAACACAGCTGTGTATACATTCCTGTGGAGAATGATTTGAGACCTGTCTTTTGTGGAATAATATTAGCTGTATTTTACCAGACAAATGGTTTCATTGCATTTTATTGTACAAATCTCACTTTTTCTCATATCATTTTTTTATATTGCTACTTTGTTTTTATCATACTACCTTTGTTAGTATTCATTTAAAAACAGATTAGTCTGGTTATGTGTTTACTAAGTGCAATAATAACGGTGGGGAACAGCAATACCCTATACAGAAATGTTACCATCTATTTAGATTTTTCTCCCAATATTTGCAAAACTAGCATGCCCATTTGACCACTTTGACCATAAGGTGAAAAATTACTACAAGTAGGTTGATAAATTTGGTGCAGATATTTGTAAAGCTATTGCTGTTGGCTGACCGGGATTGCAAGGGCAGGAGTCACAAATCTGCACCATAATTATTGTTCTGATCCTGCTTGCTAAATTAGATTAGATACAAATACATATAAATATAGATGTTGGGGCAACGTTCCCAGGTATTCTCCAGGTATACCTTTGCTCTGGTTGCTATGAATCAGCCTTTGACCTCCAGTCTCACCTTAAAGAACAACTGTTGGATCGAGTGAGCCAGTATAACAGCCAGGCAACTATCATTTTTAAATGTCAGCAATAACATCCTCTGTGTTTTGTGTGACAGGTTTACTATACAGTAGGTCACAATGCACACAATTTTGTGTGTTGAGACACATGGGGGGTTATTTACTAAAACTGGAACGTGCAAAATCTGGTGCAGCTCTGCCTAGAAACCAATCAGCTTCCAGATTTTATTGTCAAAGCTTAATTGAACAAGCTGAAGTTAGAAGCTGATTGGCTACCATGCCCATCTGCACCAAATTCTGAGTGCACCAGCTTTAGTAAATCTCTCACATTGTGGCACACCTCTTTTCAAAATGTAGCTCAACACACCTCAGCGCACACAAAAACTGTGCTTCTCTGGATTTTTTTGTAGTGCACCATAATGCACCACACCACAACACAAAACATGCCATGTGTTGCCATGTTCTGTCATGTGTTACAGCACAGTGCATTAATTAATGATGCTGCACACCAACACATATATAGTGGATTAACACGTATTGCAGCAATGCTTAAGTTTTGCTGGGCTATATTTACCATGATGCACTGGTGTGAACATGCTATTAAAAAGCTGTGAATTATATATCATAATATTTGCTTGTACGAAATAAGATTTTTGTTGTGTTGTTCATGTCCACTAATTTAGATACCAACAGTTAGATACCAACTGTGAGAGTGAAAGAATCTGAATCTGTTAGAAATACAAATGTAGTTTTTGTTTACCATTTTATTAAACTATCTATCTGTATCAATCTAAACACTACAAAAAAGACAGTGGAAGGAGTGGAGTGATTTTTCTTATGCTGCGTACACACGATCGGAATTTTCGACAACAAAACCGTGGATTTTTTTCCGACAGAAAGTTGGATCAAACTTGTGCTGCATACACACAGTCGCACAAATGTTGTCAGAAATTCAGAATTTCAAGAACGCGGTGACGTACAACACTACAAAGGACATTTTATTATAATCAAATTGCATATTCAGAAACCATAATCCGATGTTATCCCGCAAATCTTAGTTAATACCACACCCCCAGTACTATCTGAATACCAATCTACAGTTATGTACAAACATACTTTTCACAAAAATAGATGCCCATAAAATTCTTTACTTTTATATTGTATAAAATCTTATAAAATTGCAAGAGCCTATAAAAAAAACAGAGGTTGGACTTACATAGGTGCATGGTGGGAGTTTTTTTTTTTTTTTTCAAGTGCAGTGGAGAGATATATATATATAATAAGTTAGGCAAGGTTTTGCTTCCAATTAATTTTGTTTTTAGTAATGTGTATTTGTGGAATATTTACAATAACATTTGCAACATTTGCATTGTCATTTATCCCTTTCTAGATGGTTGATGACAATGTAATTTGTAAGAGTAAATATATATATATATATATATATATATATATATATATATATATATATATATATATATATAAATTAAATTATAAAAATAGACAGCATTTTTTTTTTTACACAGGGATTATAGTTGCATTATAAATTGAACAGAAAAATGAGAAGTACTGGCTAACACAGTGTTTGATAAAATGATTATAAAGTGGCTGATGAACAAAGCATATGCCTCTACAGTGTGTACGTGTCTCAATTCAGGGCACTAATTGTCGTTTTTCTCTGCTTCTGCATTCCTCTGTTATCAGGCTGAATCACTTTTTTCTTAACACGAAGACCTAAAGCAGTGACATGGAAGGAAATCCAGCACACAGCCTATAATTGTTTTTGTGTGCTGTGTGAAGGGGTGTAACTCTTCCCTCCAATAGCCTGGAAGTGTGCACCTTCAGACAGGTTGAATAGTTTCTGCACTATAAATGTACTATAAATGGCTGTAGAAAAGAAAGGGCTGAAGGTAAACAGGTACAAATTATGCAGGAGGATTTGTTATTTCTTAGGGTATCACCTGAAGATAGTTACTTGATTGGGTATAAGTAACCCTTGGTATAAGTCTGGCTTGGGGTTACACTTTAGTACCATTATCAGTAACCCTGAGCCACACTCAGGATTGCATTGCAAAATCCTGGTACAGAATATCTACCTTTTCACCAGGATCCTGCAATGTCCCTCCACTGTGTCCTCCGCCGGAGCATCCGCCCGATGCTCTGTGTTCCGGGCTCTGTTCCCTGCAAGCGTCACAACGCGTGGGTAGAGCGCAGTGGCAAATTCAAAAAGTACAAAATACAAAACACATAGAGTACACTGTAATCTTACAAATTACATTACTGTATAAAATAATTTCACCTCCCTTTTGTCTCTAATGCTTTGTCTAATGCCCTGCATGCAGTTTTTATTATAAATACTGTTCTTTCTGACCTGGAAACTTGAGATTGTCCATGGCAGCCAAAAAGTGTCCCTTTGCGTCAAAAGTGGCTTTAGACCAGCTAGAAAACAGCGATGGTAAATTAGAACACTTGCAGAATTGAGCAATAGTGAATCGTGGAAAATTAATTTTATTATTATTATATTATTATTTTTTATAGTTATTTATAGTAATTTATTATAATATAATGTATGGTTTCGTGTTTCAAACTTTATCATACCCGGGATGTCTACTAGACTCTTGTTTGGACAGATTTAAGTGAGTTATTTCTAAGAAATACAGGCCTACAATATAAAACGCCCAATTTCTATGCAAAACAATGTACCGCTTTAAGATTCAAAAATCTGACATAATCATACCGCCAGGGAGGTTAAAGAAAAAAGTATAGCCAGAGATTGTTCTGCACTCCTGTGACCCATTTTCAGCAGACAGCAGGCTGAAGCCTGCTTTCGGCTGATGTCACATTGCCAGTCCAGGCTCGGGAAAGATGACCATATGGTTGGGATTCACACACATGCCTGGACCGACACCGGGCTCAGCCTCTCACCAAGCCTCTGAGAGCCTAAGCCAGCCTATCCTGTCCCCTCCAAAATCCAGCCCTACAGTGAGCATGGTGGGGCAGAGCAGAGAGCCATTGACTGACAGTCACTGGTTTTCTGCTCAGGGAGCTCTAAGAACTGAGCAATCAGTGATCAGTCTTAGATACCTCGGTTCTCAGTCTTAGAGCCAGTGAGGAAAAGATGGAGCATTGGTCCATTACTCCATCCACATAGGTAAGTATGATAAAAAAATTAAAAAAAACATACTTCTCTTTTAAGGCCCTTTTCCATATATTACCTAATCTCAAAAAAACAAAGCGCTGTTAAACCTGTGGGCCAGGACAACATTTGTGATGCTGCAAGAAATTTTAGCTTTCCAAGACATTTATTCAACAGCATCTAAACTGTTGAGAAACTCACTTTTAAATGTTTCAAAACAATGACAGGCTAAAAAGTGTGGTCCCAGGAAACAGTACATAATCTATGCCCCCCAACTCTTGTATACTTTTTTGTCTATACAGTGGAACTTCAATTTAAGAGTAACTTGGTTTGAGAGCGTTTTTATCTTCTATCTTTTTATTCTGACTCGGTTTGCCAGTGTTGACTCGCAAGATGAGCAGAATTCAAGCTAAATAGGTCTGCAGTACCTCATTTGGTCTGAGGTACGGGGGCGCCGAAGCCGAGCAGAACTGAAAATAGGCCTGCGGTACCTCATTTGGCCTGAGGTACAGGGTGCAGGAAATGAGCCAAAGTGTCCTCTGGTCTTTTCGGACGTTTTTTGCGCTTTCTGGCGCCCCCCCACCTCTGGCCGCATTCGATATTGCATCCCATTGAAGTCAATGCGGAACAAATCATTTTCATTTCCATTGACTTCAATGGAAAAACCTGCTTTGATACTTTGGATTACGAGCATTCTCCTGGAACGGATTATGCTCGTAATCAGAGGTTCAACTGTGTGTAGAAAGGCATATTTAGTTAAATATCTGGTTTGTTTACACTTGAACATGATGGCGTAGCTTTTCTAGTACTGTAGATGATATCTTGTGCCATAATTTCCCCTTGGTAATTGTATTATGTATTAACTGCTTCCTGACCGCCCACCGTCATATTACTGCGGGACAGTGGCTCTGTCTCGCGGGAGCACGTAGCTCTACGTCCTCTCCTTTTTGGCCACTAGGGGGCGCGCCGCCGGTGGCCGGCGCGCACGCCCCCCGCACGCCCCCGAGTCCCGCGCGCATGCCCGGCGGGTACGATCGCCGCCGGGCACCCGCGATTGCTCGTTACAGAGCGGGGAACGGGAGGTATGTGTGTAAACACATACCTTTCGTTCCTGTCAGCGGGGGAAACGCTGATTTTCTGTTCAGAAGATCAGTAATTTCCCCTAGTGAGTCCACCCCCCATACAGTTAGAACACAAATAGGAACACACTTAACCCCTTCCCTGCCCCCTAGTGTTAACCCCTTCACTGCCAATGGCATTTTTATAGTAATCCAATGCATTTTTATAGCATTGATCGTTATAAAAATGCCAATGGTCCCAAAAATGTGTCAAAAGTGTCCGATGTGTCCGCCATAATATCGCAGTACCAAAAAAAAAACGCTGATCACCGCCATTATTAGTTTTTTTATATATTTTTTGGGGATATTTATTATAGCAAAATGTAAAAAATATTGCATTTTTTTCAAAATAGTCGCTCTATTTTTGTTTATAGCGCAAAAAATAAAAACCGCAGAGATGATCAAATACCACCAAAAGAAAGTTCTATTTGTGGGAAAAAAAGGACGCCAATTTTGTCTGGGAGCCACGTCGCACGACCGCGCAATTGTCAGTTAAAGCGACGCAGTGCCGAATCACAAAAAGTGCTCTGGTCTTTGGACAGCATTATGGTCCGGGGCTAAAGTGGTTAATACATGCCCTGGGCACAATTTTTTATTTATTTATAACGTTCATATAAATATTTTGGCTTCATAGAAATTAAATAATGTTTATGGCATATGGTGTTTTTTATAAACTATAGAAAAAATATAAAAAAAAAAAAACACTGAGAAGTAAAGTCACATAATCATCTTCTATAAAATTAAACAAAAGGAAAACAATGTAATAAATATTATTTATAAGGATGATAACAGTATACTGTAAAATGGTATAGTTCACTATATGTGCCACTTTTTTTTACAATTAGAATAGATAATGGAATAGGTGTAACATGCACCCACACCATCTCTCTCTCTCTCTCTCTCTCTCTCTCTCTCTCTATATATATATATATATATATATATATATATATATATATATATACATACATATATATATATATATATAGTAAATATTTATACTAGGGTTGTGAAAATTAACTTTTAATTAATCGATTCATCTTTAATTTTTTTGATCGTTCAAAATCTTTTTGATCGATTAAAATTCTTTTGATTGGTACTCACCTCTTCGCCAGCTTCTGGGCCTTCAGTGAGTTCCGTCGGAGATCCTGTAATGTCACGGACACCGGCGGGGCTTGCCGTGTCCATCTGAAGGGCTCCTTTGCTGTGCCTTCATATCTGCATGCCGGCGGGACCTTACCATCTGCCACACGTAAGGGCTGTTACACTTCCCTCTATCACTTCCCTCTATCACTTCCTCTATCACTTCCCTCTATAAACCTGGGGTTCTACAACCACCCACTGGGAGTTGTGATAGTTCCCTTCATGGGACATCTACATGCTGACGGACTGATGTTAACCTCTCCTCATCTGGATTCAGCAGTGTGTCAGCGAAATGTCCGTAGAAGTACTGGCAATCTTGCCAGTAGAAGAAATGGCCATAGAAGAAGTACTGGCAATCTTGCCAGTAGAAGAAATGGCCATAGAAGAAGTACTGGCAATCTTGCCAGTAGAAGAAATGGAAGTCATAGGCTCATCATGTGACAGGAAGATCCTCCTGCTGGTCTATAAATGGCTGCCACTGTCTGATCCAAATTGCTGGATTGTCGTCAGCCTTCCTGAGTTCCTGAGTCTCTGTATTATTACTGTTTGGATTTCCTGTTGTGACCCGGCTTGTTCCTGACCTGTCTGATCCGCTCTCCTGGTTTGACCCCCTGGCTTGCTTTACTGACTTACTTGACCTCCTGGCTTGCTTTACTGTTACCTTCTCCAGCACCCGATCCCAGCTTGTTTCACGGACTTTGCTTCAGTTATCTGTTCCTGCCTGTTTTCCAACACCAGACCTTGGCTTGTCTCCATTCCTGCAAAACCTGCATCTCCTGCCTGGAGCCACAGTGTTTGATCCCCAGCCGGCTTCCACTGTTGCTCTTTGTGCACACCTTGCCAAGTGTTACCGAGGACTCCTAGAGACTGCAGCCCAGCGGTGTTTACTGTATTCTCCAGTATTCTTCAGACACTCACCAGCTCTTCTCTCCTGGATCCATCTGGCAACCTGTGCTTCTCTGGGCACTACACCCTCTGTACCCAACCTCAGGGGTGTACTGCACTTAGCTGCAAGGGGAGCCCTCTCGGCATTTCGGCCTCCAACCAGGTACGTGACAGTACAATCCAGCCATGACTGAGGCCGACAGAGGTGCTCCCCTGCTCGAGATGATGTGCCAACAAGTCACCACCCTTACACAAGCCATCCAGAAACTCCAGGATGGTTACGTTTATTTGAAAGATCGGCTGCAGCATTTGCCTACCTCTCCAGCCTTGGTGGACTCCAGCTCATCTTCCACTAACACAGCATCAGCTTTCCTGCCTCAAGAATCTGCTAACCCGACCCATACAGTGATGATGCCTTCTCCTGAACCACGGGTACCAACACCCGAAGGATTCTTCGGTGACCAAAATAAGTTTCGGGCTTTTAAGAATGCGTGCCTGCTGTACCTGGCCCTCCAGCCTAGAACTTTTTCCTCAGAGTTTGTGAAAGTAGGATTCATAATTTCCCTTCTATCCGAGGAACCCCAAGCTTGGGCTCATAACCTACTAGAACAAAAGAGCCCGGCTTTGAACACTATGGACACTTTTTTTGAGGCTATTACTATTTTGTATGATGACCCCCAGCGTATGGCCTCCGCTGAATCTGCCTTAGTCGCCTTACGGCAAGGAGAACGCCCAGTGGAGGACTATACAGCGGAATTCCGCAGATGGTCCACCGATACTAGCTGGAATGAGGCAGAACTCAGGTTTCAATATCACCAAGGACTATCTGAGACCCTTAAAGATGAACTAGCCCGAGTTGCTGTTCCAGGCACTCTTGATGAACTTGTCCACCTAGCCATTCTGCTTGACAGGCGCCTGCGGGAGCGGTGGTCGGAACGTGCTCAAACCTTCCAGCCTACCAAGAGGCCACCCAGGTCTCCACCTGCTGTTGAACCCACGCCTGCCTGTTCTGCAGGTCTCAAAAGAGATCCAAAGCAAGTTGGCCTGGTCCGTTCTCCCCTTACCTTTGATGAGAGACAACGCCGTCGGCGGGCCTATCTCTGCCTGTATTGCGGAGGGGCTGGACATTTTTTACGCAGCTGCCCCATAAGACCCAGTAAGGCCTACCCACCAAGTTCCACTTATCTGCAAGTCTCTGTATCCTCCCATTCTTACCTCGCTCTTTCTATCTCCTTTCAAGTGGCAGGAAGGGAAGTTCGACTATCAGCAATTATCGACTCCGGGGCATGTAGTTGCTTTATGGACATATCTCTGGCCATGAAACTTGGTGTGCCCCTTTATGAGAAAAAACAAAGACTGGAAGTTCTATTGGCTGATGGTTCCTTGCCCAGTTCTGGACTTGTCTCCCGTGAAACCATACCCATCTTCACTACTACTGATACCGGCCACCAAGAATTTATCCGTTTTGACATTTTATGTTCTCCTATGTTTCCCATCATCTTAGGAATTCCGTGGCTACAGGCACATAACCCACAAATCAACTGGGCCAAGAAGGAAATCTCTTTTTCTTCAGACTATTGCTTGCAACATTGTTTTCCTCCCAGTTCCAGTAAGCCTGCTAGTTGTCTGGCCGTGCAACCTTCTCCTGATAACCTCCTGCTTGTCCCTTCTGCTTATCATGAGTTCATAGACGTTTTTGACAAGAAAAAGGCCGATGTCCTCCCACCTCACCGGCCTTATGATTGTCCGATTGAACTGCTTCCAGGGGCTGAGATCCCATTCGGACGAATCTTTCCTCTATCTGAAAGCTGGAAGCCTTACGTTTATATATTGATGAGAGTCTTGAAAAGGGGCTTATCCGACGCTCTTCTTCTCCTGCTGGAGCAGGTATTTTCTTTGTGGAGAAGAAGGACGGCACATTACGGCCATGTGTAGACTACAGAGACATCAATAAAATTACCGTAAAAAATCGATATCCTCTCCCTCTTGTTCCTGAACTCTTTCAAAGGTTCCGAACCGCCCGTATCTTCACTAAATTAGATCTAAGGGGTGCTTACAATCTTGTCCGCATCCGCCAGGGAGACGAGTGGAAGACAGCATTCCGGACGAGGTTCGGCCACTTCGAATACCTTGTGATGCCGTTCGGATTATGCAATGCTCCAGCCACGTTCCAGCATCTAGTGAACGATATATTCCGGGAATTCCTTGACTACTTTGTAATTGTATACCTTGATGATATTCTCATCTTTTCTGCCTCTTTGGAACTTCACCGAACCCACGTAAAGAAAGTACTTCTAACCCTGAGAAAACATGGCCTATATGTCAAAGCAGACAAATGTGATTTTGAAAAGACATCTATTCAATTTCTGGGTCTCATCATCTCCACAGAAGGAATTGCAATGGACCCAAAGAAGGTGGAAGCAATACTTAACTGGCCAGCTCCCTCGGACAAGAAGGGTGTCCAGCGCTTCATAGGGTTCTCCAATTTTTATAGGAAATTTGTGAAGGGTTTCTCCACCACCATAGCACCCATCACTCAATTGACCCATCAGACGACCCGGTTCCAGTGGTCCCTAGAAGCTCAGGCAGCCTTTGATAAATTAAAAAATCTGTTCACGTCTGCACCAATTCTACAGCACCCGGATCCAACCCTGCCCTACGTTTTGGAAGTAGACGCCTCTGAAGTAGCTACAGATGCAATCCTGTCCCAACGGCAAGGACCCAAGGCTCTCCTTCACCCCATTGCTTTCTTTTCCCGAAAGATGAGCCCACCAGAGAGAAATTATGATGTTGGGGATCGAGAACTATTGGCCATTAAATCTGCCTTAGAAGAATGGAGATACTTATTGGAGGGTGCCGCTCATCCCATTATGATTTTTACAGACCATAAGAACCTGGAGTACCTCAGGACAGCCAAGTGTTTAAGACCCCGGCAAGCCCGATGGGCTTTATTTTTCTCCAGGTTCAATTTTCATCTTACATATCGCCCAGGTTCCAAGAATGGGAAAGCGGATGCACTCTCTCGAATGTTTCCAAACACCCCTGAAACAACAGAGCCAAGTACGATCCTTTCCACTCAAAATGTTTTACTCATCCAACCTGACTTAAAGACTTTGATTAAACAAGCCTCAACCCAGTGCCCTGACCCAGAAATGTCCTCATTGAGAAGCCAAGATGGATTTTTATGGCACCAGGACAACATTTTTGTTCCCCAATCAGTTAGACTCCAAGTTCTAAAGATGTCACATGATCACAAACTTGCCGGACATTTTGGAATACGAAGAACCACTGAACTTGTTCAACGCTCTTTTTGGTGGGCCAGCCTAAGACAGGACTGTAGAAAATATGTTAACTACTGCACCACGTGCCAGCACAATAAGGGTTCCAATGCCAAACCATGGGGACTTTTGAGGCCACTACCCATCCCTGAACAACCCTGGAAAGAAATATCCATGGATTTTATAGTAGACTTGCCTCCCTCTGGGGGATGCACCACCATCATGGTGGTGGTAGACCGCCTTTCCAAAATTTTCTCCCAATGATTGGCACACCTTCCGCCTTGGAGACAGCAGACATGTTCATTAAAGAGATCGTCAGATTACATGGACTACCAGATAGTATTGTCTCTGACAGAGGGGTACAATTTACCTCCAAGTTCTGGAGAGATCTCTGCAAATCTCTATCAATTGAAGTATGTCTTTCCTCAGCGTACCACCCCCAGAGCAATGGTCAAACAGAAAGGACTAACCAGACCTTAGAACAGTATCTTCGGTGCTTCTGTACTTGCTCACAGGATGACTGGATCTCCCTTCTTCCCCGCGCTGAGTTTGCATATAACAATTCTTTGCATGCAGCCATCAGTCTCCTTTCTGGGCAAACTATGGATTTCACCCTTCCTTCCTTCCTTCCGAATACTATACCCGAAACATCTGCCCCCGCTGTCCAGGATCGGTTAAGGTTCATTCAAACTAACTACAAGATACTTCAGGAGGCCATGCAAAAAGCCCAAGAGGACTATAAGAGGTTTCATGATAAAAGAAGAAGAGGGAATCCTGTCTTTAAGGTTGAGGACAAGGTTTGACTTTCTTCAGTAAACCTCAAGCTCTCATGTCCAGCCCGGAAGCTTGGACCCAAGTTCATTGGTCCCTTTGAAATTAAAAGAGAAATAAATACAGTGGCTTTTGAGCTGGCACTACCCAATACTTACAAGATCCATCCAGTGTTTCACATCTCCCTGCTTAAGCCTGTGGTACGCAGTCCATTTCCTGGAAGAGAAGAGCCACCTCCACCTTCAGTCCTGGTAGAAGGGGAAACTGAATTTGAGGTTGAAGCCATTATGGATTGCCGGAGGAGAGGTAGGCAGATCCAGTATCTCATCAAATGGAGGGGATACCCTCCCGAAGACAGTTCCTGGGAGCCTGCAAACAATGTGCATGCTCCTAGACTGGTACGGGACTTTCACAGCAGACATCCCAAAACATCGGCCCGTTGTGGCATCCGGAGGCTGCCCCTTGGGGGGGGGGCACTGTCAGGGAAATGTCCGTAGAAGTACTGGTAATCTTGCCAGTAGAAGAAATGGCCATAGAAGAAGTACTGGCAATCTTGCCAGTAGAAGAAATGGCCATAGAAGAAGTACTGGCAATCTTGCCAGTAGAAGAAATGGAAGCCATAGGCTCATCATGTGACAGGAAGATCCTCCTGTTGGTCTATAAATGGCTGCCACTGTCTGATCCAAATTGCTGGATTGTCGTCAGCCTTCCTGATTTCCTGAGTCTCTGTATTATTACTGTTTGGATTTCCTGTTGTGACCCGGCTTGTTCCTGACCTGTCTGATCCGCTCTCCTGGTTTGACCCCCTGGCTTGCTTTACTGACTTGTTACCTTCTCCAGCACCCGATCCCAGCTTGTTTCACGGACTTTGCTTCAGTTATCAGTTCCTGCCTGTTTTCCAACACCAGACCTTGGCTTGTCTCCATTCCTGCAAACCTGCATCTCCTGCCTGGATCCACAGTGTTTGATCCCCAGCCGGCTTCCACTGTTGCTCTTTGTGCACACCTTGCCAAGTGTTACCGAGGACTCCTAGAGACTGCAGCCCAGCGGTGTTTACTGTATTCTCCAGTATTCTTCAAACACTCACCAGCTCTTCTCTCCTGGATCCATCTGGCAACCTGTGCTTCTCTGGGCACTACACCCTCTGTACCCAACCTCAGGAGTGTACTGCACTTAGCCGCAAGGGGAGCCCTCTCAGCATTTCGGCCTCCAACCAGGTACGTGACACAGTGGTATCGTTGTACACATTTTTATACCAGTATTATACTTAGCTACATGTTTTTATGACTGCTTTTGCTACCATTTGGTATTACTCGCACTATTTGTACAGTTTATGTAGCTACATCGATTTTATCTCCAGTGCAATATTTATTTTGTTGCCTACTTGAAGACTATAAGTTTTTTTTTTCCAAAATTATTTTATTACATTTTTTATAATTTTTTTTTTTTTTTTTATACAAGTTTTAATGTTATTTAATGTTATTCCCATCAAGCGCTGCCTTTGTGTGTTTTTTGTATCCTGCTATCCATTTTTCCAGTGGTTGGTAGCTGCACTGGGAATCGGCCTGCAAAGAGGTCAGCTAAAAGTAGTTGGATCTGTGCGTTATAATTAATCGAAATTAGTCGATTAATCGATTAAAAAAACAAACGATTAATCGAACACAAAAATGTTGATCAGTAACAGCCCTAATTTATACCTTTATATATGTGTGTGCGTATGCTCAAATACAATAGTGTAAAAATGATGGTTCCACTGTGATAATGTTTTCTTCCGAGGCCAACATAAACTAATACTTTCTTTCTGTTCTTGTCTAAAAATAATGATGGAATAATTATCTTTCTTTTGTGAAAAGTGGTTGATTGGAATCACCTGTAGCCTAGTGGCTAGCTTGTAGCACTGGGGTTTAAATCTCACTCAGGACATTATCTGCATGGTGTTTACATGCTCTCCCTCTACTAGTGTGGGTTCCTTTCCACACTTCAAAGATATGCTGGTAGGTTACTTGTCTCTTTTCCAAATTGACCCTAACATGTGTGTTCTGTATGTATGCATGTGAAATACAGACTACAGATCGTAACCTCCTTGGGGGCAGGGACTTACATGAATGTCAAGTGAGGTGTCAAGTGAGATGTAAATTATAGGCATTATTTAAATAACTAAAATAAATAAAAATAAACCAAAATTGCCCAGATTAGCAGTAGTGCAAATTGCTAAACGCCAATGTTTAAACATTCCCTCAGTTCAACCAACATATTATTATAAGAGGATTGTGTATTTACATCACAGCCTAGGTAAAATGGACCCAACTTTAAATAACTATTCATACTATAAAATCACTGGATCAGGTGCCATCCCACATGTTTTACTACTTCAGCTATGCCCTGCTCCCAGGACTGAATTTCTATATGGATAAAGCAGTCTGTGGCATAGAATAACAGGCCTGCCAAGAGAGGCCAGACAAATCCATTTTGACATCATATTGTTGTCAGTCATTCATTCCTATGTTCTAAACTGCATACGTCCTTATTTTGCTATCCTTTTACAATGTGTGCATTTTAATTAGTAGAAGAGTGTACTATGCACCTTCTCTGGGTCTGTGCACCTAGCAGTGAACTGTCGGCAGGCTTTACTGTCCTATTTATTGCATCTAAGTATATTAATACAGAGAGGGCAATGGTTGGTTTCAGGCTCTCCATCGGCATGCCTTGTGGGGCTATAAAATCTGATTGTGTTAATATAATACAAAGCATAGCCACTTAACTAGGTTAGTGAGAGTATTATAAGAGAGTTGGCTTAGGGGGACAGGAAGCATAAACATGGTCCACCTGCTCCTGTACACTGTGAAATACCACTGCTCTGTAAAAATGATTTTCTTACGCTGTACAGAAGCAGAACAGGCACCAAATTAAGTGTAGGGGGCTCAAATTCAATTAAATAATTTTTTATATGGTAAATTAGAATGCTTCTCCACTTAGAAGCAGGGAAGTTGTACATAAGCTGCTTGCATTTCCACACCACCTCCTAGAGTACTGCTGGTGGTACAGTTTTCAAGCTCTCTTCTTAAAGCATCTATTCTGTGCTAAAGGCAAATTAGCCGAACATTTTCAGCTTTCTAACCATTAGAAGTCTAAAATCTGTCTTCGCCAGATAGCATCTTCAAGGAAGGAAGAACATATCACTTTTCTTATTTTATATATATATATATATATATATATATATATATATATATAACATCCTTACAATTGTTTGTATGTTAGAAGTAAATGGTATTAACTGCCATCTGGTAGATCTAATTGTGGGAGCTTATGAAAAGAATTGGCAGCATCACAAATTTTGGGTTGGTGTTTATACTACTGCTTGTTTTGAGGGAAATCAATTGTGAGAAATTATTACTGTTATAGATCCTGGGCTAAACCTGAAACATGGACCCCTGTTGATGTACAGTATACTATAGTGTTTAAATTCACCACCACTGATACCACAAAGTGGTAACTCTTCCATTTATGACCATACTTTAATATCATTTTGCTGAAGATCACAAGCACAATAATAACCATATAATAATAATAATATATTTCATAGCAATTTACACAGAAAACAGATACTTAATTTCAAAGTCAGAACGTTTGATCTGTGTACTTGCACCAGATCAAATATACATAAAAGTAATGGAACTTTTATGATTAACATAACAGCCAGGCAATGAATATTTTCAAATGGAAAAATCCCCAATGGCATCCTTTGTATATTCACAGAACAGGTAAGGCCATTTACATTTAAATAATATGTCATAAGTTGTTAGCCTACCATCACCCTGATAAAAGCTATACACAGATGGTAATAAAATTGTTGCTTAGATCCTCTATTATAAAAGCTATAATTTATTTCCATATTATAATGAGAATGCTTTGGTTGTCTGTATTCCTTTTATTTTAGCATATTATTGGTCATAAGACTCTAGCCATTAAAATATCTGCATAGAGGTTAACAAGCTTTTTAGATGACATTTCTAGCTTCAAGACTAACCAGTCTTGATATACGGTATATACTGTATATATATATATATATATATATATATATATATATATATATATATATATATATATATATATATGGGCTGTAGAAATTAAAGATTAATTACTCGATAAATCGTAAATTCTTTTGATCTATCAAAATTCTTTTGATCGGTACTAGTGGCTCATAAATGATCCGTGATCTGAACGGGTCAACTTATGAGGATCGGCACACCATGCGATTCGCGGAGCTCTGCTGCTGCCTCGGCCATAGGAAAGACCACGCTTTGGCCTAGTTCCCAGAGCGGTGGCCATCTTGGCCCACCCGGTGGTGTCCTAGGTGAGCCTAGAGCGTCGCGCTGACGTCATTACCCAGCCTAAACTGCTCATGTTCGGCCGGCTTCTCTGGTAAGACTAAGAAAGCACTAATCTTCCTATACAGTAAGGGAGATGTGGACCATATTACAGTGGGGAGATGTCGGTGGATTATAGTGGGGAGAGATGTCTGTGGCTAATACAGTGGGGGAGATGTCTGTGGCTATTACAGTGGGGGAGATGTCTGTAGATATTACAGTGGGGGGGATTATGGACATTACAGTTGGGGTGATTGTGGATATTACAGTGGGGAGATGTCTGTGGATATTACAGTGGGGGAGATGTCTGTGGATATTACAGTGGGGAGATGACTATGGATATTGAGGTGGTGAGATGTCTGTGGATATTACAGTGGGGAGATGTCTGTGGATGTCTGTGGATATTACAGTGGGGACTATATATGGTGGTGATCCTAAAAATGTATGTGCGTTATAATTAATCGAAATTAGTCGATTAATCGATAAAAAAAACGATTAATCGAACATAATCAGTAACAGCCCTAATATATATATATATATATATATATATATATATATATATATATATATATATATATATATATATATATATATATATTGGTCACTAAACACTTTTCAAAAGAAGGCATCTGTTAAGGTATAGTCTATTGTGTGCAGAACAGTGGACTATGATGAAAAGTAAAGGCTTGTTGTTATCTAATGGAATTATATGAGAAACAGGTGGCAATATTAATTGAAATAGCTTCAGAGAATGTAAATAAAGTTGAATAAAACGTGGAGAAAAGCAAGCAAAAAAAATGTAAATGTAGGTTATTTGCAAGTCACTGATGTGTTTTAACAATGCATATGAAAATTACTTACATGCTAGTAAAATGTCTGGTCACAGCCACATTAAAAATCCTCCTTTTTTGTCCAAACATTCATTTATTCACATGCAAACTACCTTTCTATTTTTAAAGTTGTTATAGGTAAACAAATAAGAGTCTGTATTAGAAGTAAACATTTTAGAATCAGTAAGATAATCAGACTTTTCTTTCATTTTGGATAGAGTAAGGGAGGATTATAGCCCCTATCAGTTTATTTTTTACCATCCCTGTCCCATTGCAGAGATTTCCCTTCACTTCCTGCCCCATAGCCAAACAGAAAGTGAGAGGAAATTCCACTCGAAAATTTCAAGGCATGTCTTAAACCGAAAGGGGTGTGGACTTGACATGAAGTGGTGGGTCCTATTTAAATTAGGGGGTGCACGAGTTTAGTAAGGCCTAGGGCAGCACAGAACCTAAATACACTACTGGTTCACATAGTGCACAATTTACATTAAAAATCTGACCAAATATAGATATTGGCAAGGCACAGGCAATTGTGACAGTACATAGACAGCTCTAACAATATATTCTCAAATGTATCAACAATTGGCATAACAGAGGCAGCTGTGACAAAACAAAGGAACTAAACAGTCAGTTGTAACACGTGGCTAATTCTACCTGGGTAATTCTGTCCATACAGATATAGCTAAACAAATACATGGGTAACTGGGACAATGCACACACCAAATACTACTTTTTCCATGTTCCCATGTAGTAAAGAGAAATATTACCTGCAGGGATTTGAATATGGGTCATCAAGGGTTTAAGGCAAGCCCAGCTTGCAGATGCACTTAACTAATATTGCCACCGCAGCAACTAACTACCCATAGTGCACTCCATGGTTTTTGGACTGTAATCAGATGGCTTAGAAGGGCTAAAAGATGGTTTATTGATAAACTAACCCTCTAACTATAAGCTGGGTTCCCATAAGTGATTTTGTAAATGTTCTTGTTGTAAGAAAAGGGTAAGAAGTGCTGCTGATAAAGTGCATAGGAACAGGTATAGGGCAGTGATGGTGAACGTTGGCACCCCAGATGTTTTGGAGCTACATTTCATTACATGCCAAGGTTAGCCATCACTGGTATAGGACTTCTATATGCTGATCTCTTAAAGTGGAAGGTAAAACCTTACTGAATGTCCTTTAGCTTCAAAAATGTTTGGCATTTTGGAGAAATTAGGGGTGGAGGGAAGGACTGTTCTTAAAATAGTAATGCTTACGTGGTTCCGGCAGTGGCTGCATATGCATTTTTCCTCAGGGCATATGTCATAATTTTCTGTCAATTCTTTTTCCATAGCTTGTGAATGTCCACATGCACTTTACTAATAAAAACTGTTTTTCTCACAGGGCATATTTCCTATTTTTGTGGCTGCAGTTGATTTTCCATAGCCAGTTCCTGTCCACATGCACTTCACTTATAGCCAGCTGCATGTGTTTTCTCACAGGGCATATTTCATAAACGTTGCTGGATGCAATTTTTTAAGGCAATTTTTCCTCCCCTTTTTTATGTGCAACTAAACCACCTCACATTATATCACTTACATTTACTAAACACCCCTATTGATATTGTATTGAATTCATCAGTTAGGTATGTTATCCTTGATTAAATCTGTCTTCATCAGGTCCAGTATTTGGCTTTGAGCACTATGAAAGGTCATGTTTTTTCCCTTTCTATATTGTTTTGGTAAACCATTGGCCTTTCACTAATTTGAAGAATTAATTTGGTTCTCTCTGTATTGTAGAAACATTTTTTTTCCCTTTCTATATTGTTTTGGTAAACCATTGGCCTTTCACTAATTTGAAGATCTAATTTGGTTCTCTCTGTATTGTAGAAACGTTTATTTTTTACCATACGAGACATTGATCACTCTACTCTCACCTGCAAGGTGGGATTTCTTGTAGACATCACCTCTATATGGCCAGAGTTCCTTACCTTTCAAGGAACCCATATTTTATTTTTGCTAAGAGACAAGGTGAGGTTTAGGCCTAAGACATTTCCAGTTTCATAAAGGTAGTACACAGTTTGCATTTCAATCCCTGCCTCAATTTGGCTCACCAAAATAAACATTTAAATAAAAAGTCTATAAGTGGTGTACATATGTAAATAATAAAATATGTAAAATTATGTAATATAATTGTATATACCAATAACAAAAATAACATTCACAGCCTACAGTCTATGACAGGTAATGTCTTCATCCAAACTGCCTTTCTGATATTGAAGTGTCTTGGAAAAGTGAGCACTTTACATGACAAGTCTTCATTGGCTGGATGTGGTTTGATTGTGTTCAGCCTATTTAATTCATGACTACATGTAAAAGAATGATATGTCATCAGTGTCCCAGAGTATGCTATATTTGTAATCATTTAGGGAAGATGCGAGGAAGGTCTGGTAGCATATGACAACAGAATTCTATGCTGCTTCCTGGCTTTCCCTCTGATCATATATTTTTTGTCCTCTATTAACTGCTGTTTATTCTTCCCCCTGCATTGTGACAGGGTAGGCAGTCTTTTTTTTTTTTTTGCATAGGGGCAAGGTGGGGCATAGGACTTCCTTCTTTAAATAGTAACCAGTATAAATTACCATCCCTACCAGTGTTTGGAGCAAGGCAAAGATGGCCTTACAAGAAAAAAAAGATAATTAAAAAAGCTAACTCCTGTGTCAGGAACAAGTGTATATGTTGGTTAAGCCATGAAAAAAGGCCATAGGAAAATAAAATAAAGTAAAATTTACCTAAAAATAAATAAAACTAAACTGGGGCGGGGAGCGCAGCCTATGGCCACAGACTTGTACACTTAGGGCCAGATCCACAAAGAATTACGGTGGCATATCTCCAGATATGCTGCCTTAATTTCAAATTCCCACCGGCGTATCTTTGTTTTGTATTCACAAAACAAGATACGCTGGAATTACGCTAAGATACGACTGGCGTAACGTTATTACACCGTCGTATCTTAGTTGCATACTTACGCTGGACGCTAGGGGCGCTTCCGTTGTGTGTCCACGTAAAATATGCAAATTAGCTAGATACGTCGATTCACGAACGTACGTATGGCCGGCGCAGTGTTTTTACGTTGTTTGCGTAAGCGTAGGTCCGGCGTAAAGTTACCCCTGCTGTATAGAGACGTACGTGATGTTAAGTATGGATGTCGGACCAGCGTCGATTTTTCCATCGTTTGCCTAAACCGTTTGCGAATAGGGATTTGCGTAAGTTATGTTCACGTCGTTTTCATTGATGTTTTGCGACGTGATTTCGCGAATGCGCACTGGGATACGTCTACGGCCGGCGCATGCGCAGTTAAAAAAAAAAGCGCCATTTGCGTCAGGTCATTCATAATTATAATAAAATACGTCTCCCACTAGTTAATTTGAATTACACCCACGTACGCCGGCCCATTTACGCTACGCCGCCGTAAGCTACAGCGGCATTTTTTTGTGGATAAGGATACGCTGCTGTAACTTACAGCGGCGTAGAGTAAATGGGACACGCCACACCGGAGGGGCAGCTTTGTGGATCTGGCCCTTAATTTTTACTTCTGCCTGCCCTTCTGCCTGGCCACAGGATTTTTCCAAAATATTACCGTTGCTTGCCCTTTCTCATAGGGGAGGCAGCCTATGGCCAAAGTTTTTCTCCTGCATCTATGTCTCCTTTACAACCCCTTTAAATGTCACATGTGGCAGCATCATTTATTTTTTTAACATTTACTAACAAAATTTGCCCCCTATAGGCTTTAAAGTGGATGTAAACCCAATTCATGAAATTTGAGCTGGGCACATATATCTACAGTATTTTGTTATCTCTCTTCAAAGAGCTAAGTCCCGTAGCTCTCTCCTGAACTGTTTCTCTGTTATCAGCGTGATAACTCCTGACAAATTCTCGGACACATCAGATAAAAGCAGCCTGAAATTTCTGTCAGGGGCGGTTGCTAAAATAGATTAACAGGGAGCTGGCCCTATTACAAAACACCTCTGAGAGTCTTTGCCTATGTGGAGAGGGGGTGTGTGCCTTTCTTTCAATCAGGAATTTTATCTACCTTGGCTGTATGCCCAGACATCACACTCTGTGTTAACCAGGAAGAGAAAATACCCTAAAATGATCTGAACTTTCTAAACAGTATATAAATGTGAAGACAGCAGATTTACATGTAAAACCTATGTAGGGAGATTTGGTTCATCTCAGTGTATCTGAGGCTATTCACTTCACTGGGTCTATAGAGGGTTTACATACACTTTAATAGGGTTTTTAAAACCCACATTTTTGGATGTTATGCTGAATCGCTAAACCCTCCACAAATCAAACCCAGCCACATTTGGTCATCCGTTACCACCTGTTTTCTGGAATCTACACTAAAAACTATGGGCCAGATTCATGTACATTGGCGCATATTTTGACCGGCGTAGCGCACCGCCTTTACGTTAGACCGGCGCAATGTAGAGGCGCAATCACCGTATCCTCATAGTATTTGCGCAGATATTTGCGCCGGTGTAACGTAAATTCCGAGGCGTAAGGCGGAGTAATTCAAATTGGGAAGGACGTGGGCGTGTTTCATTGAAATGAGCCGTGACCCCATGCAAATGAAGGGATCGCGCATGCGCACATGAAGCAGACCATGGTCAGCACCTCTGTGCGCATGCTCACAACTCGGGAACGGCGCAATCAGTGAAATTGGAAGTGGACCCAGGCAACTTAGTGAACTACGCAGAGAGCTTAAATAGACAGACACAAACGCCCTTCCTTTGCAAAAGTACATCCCTTTGCATCCCTTCCTATACAGCAAGGTGCTTTTGTTCTGTTGTTTATTAGCGTTTGTTTGTTTGTGACGTGTCTTTGAGATATTTGGTGACTGTTTTGCAGAGTGATTTTTGTCTTTTCTGTGTTTTCCTTGTTGTGTTTTTTTTTTAATTATATTTTTGCTGGGCATTTTTTTCTGCTGGTCATTTTTTTTTGGTTCTGTTTGTGAATGATTTTGGAATGTGGGGGTGACATTCCTGCCAGAAAAGGGGTGTCACCTTCATTTGTGGTGGAGAAGTGATCCCCAGGACCAGGGAGAAGTGATCCCCAGGTCTGTGTGAATGGTGTATGAATGTACAGTGACATAATTGAAGCCGTGGCGTCACTGCTCACAAGTCCTGCATGGTGGGCTTGTGCTAATCCAAGTTGATGAGGATGTGATGTGTCTGTGCTAGGGACCACAGTGGTTTGCATGCATGCCTTCTCATTGTGCCATGATTAATGTGTGTGTTTAACATGCAAAGATGCCTAATGTGAGCTGTCTCCTGGCTGCTCTTCCCTCAGAAGGCAGGGTAGCCTCGGTTAGGGGGGGGATTGTCTGGTTCAGGGGTCAGGTCATCACTTATGTCAATCTCCAGGCCCTTTCTCACTGCGAAGTTGTGCAGCATGCAACTTGCACCGATGATCTGGCATACAAAGTTTGGGGAATACAACAGGGTACCATGGGGGGTTCCAGGTAGGAGTCATGAGATGGGGTCCCAGGGCATATGCAGAGTCACCCTGAAGGGATAAGACAGGAGGATGTTAGTAGTGCATGTGTTCCTTGTGATTTCAGCATCATGGGGGGGACAGTCATGCCTGCCACCCATGTCACTCACCAACCAGCCAGCTGTCCCCATACATGTTCTGTTCGAAATCTGTGGGGATGGGGCTATGATTGTATATGTAGCTGTCATTGGTGTCATTGGTGGTGTCATGTGTTGGGCTGGTGATGTCCTCCTGCAGGGTTGTGGTTAATTCCAGGATGGCATGAGGGGGGAATCTGAAGATGCGAGACACCTCAGAATCACTCATGCCAAAGATGTCTAGTGAGGGGCTTGTATCAGAGAAGAATATTCTATTAGATTAGATTCTTAGATCCATCAAGGTTTTAAAGGGCTATTGAAAGATAGTGAGACCGTGTTTGTAATTTGTATGTATGTTATGTATTGATGTATATATGTATGTATATATATTTTTTTATGTTTATAAAAGCAAATAAAACGTTTTTGGAAAAAAAAAATCCTCTCCCGTGCCCTCCTCCGTGCCCTCCTCCTTCTTTGCTCATCTAAAGTCAGTAGTATAGCTATGAGCATGGATGCCCCTGGCATGTTGGCATACAGTTTGTTGTGCAGCAAGTGTGACTGCTCAGCTCCTCACTAACAGTGTTGCTTTAGCTGACATGTAGACGGATTGTCTAATTTTATTCCACCTTTTATATGGTCTAATTTTAGACAGGACGTGCAGCTGTTGCGCACAGTGCGCAGCCTGCGCTGCACCAACTTACTTTTGTGGATCCCTGTAACTCTGTCATTTGCATATTTGAATAGCAAATCAGTGGTGTGTCTAGCGCAGTTTTGCGTGCACGGATGCGCCGGTCTATCGAAATTACGCCGGTCGAAAAAAAATTAGATTTCATGCGTATATCGTTTTGGGGATGCGGCGCATCGATACGCATGCACAGATTTAGACTTACGCCGCGCATCTTCTGTAACGCCGGTGTAATGGCTCTGTGAATCTGGCCGTATGACTTTATAAGCACTATCCCTGTACATGCAGCACCAATAAAAAATATAATCAGGGCTGCTGTTAGAAATCACAAAGCCCCATGCAGCCTACTTGCTTGCCCCCCCCCTCCCGGCCAAAAGTCACTGTAGACATAGATTTGTTAGTCCCTTTCTCTGCTGCCTCAGCTGCACAGATGAATGAACAGGAAGCGCTCTGAGGCTTCCTGTTAATTCACAAGCTCAAACATAGAAACACAGTTTACTATGCTTCAGTGATAAATAGACACAGGAGTGATTGGTACTGATTGCTCACTGTGTTATTTAGGGGGGGGGGAATGGGCCAGTAAATTACATTTACCAGGCCCCTTTCCCCACTCTCCATTCTGAAACATCTCTCTGTTTGTCCATAGCAGCTACCGGCAGGAGAGGAGGGAAGCTGGCAGTGCTGTGGGGGAAAGGGGTACATGGGGGGCTCTGGACAGCAGATGGAAGGGGCATATGTGCCAGGACTAATCCCTCTGCAGCTGGAGGAAGAAAGAGGAGAAGAAGCTGGCAGCGCTGCAGGGGGAGGTAGAAGAGGATTAGTGTCAGCAATAAGACAGTGTAGCCAGCTCTCCTGCCCAGCAGGTATCGGGCCCAGTACAGGAGGGCTGGCTGTACTGCTTATCAGTGGCCCTGAGTATACAGGCATAACCCACTTTTAAGTACACAATGGGGTTTATTTTCTAAAGCTGGAAATCACAAAATCAGGCTCACTTATGCAAATAAACCAATGAGCTTCTAACCCCAACTTCAATTAAGCCTGGTAATAAAACCTGTAAACTCATTGGTTTCTGTGCAGAAGTGAGCCTGATTTTGTGCTTTCTAGTTTTAGTAAATAAACCCATTGAACTTGGGAGAAAGTCTCTGCCACAGACCGCTCGCAACGAGCCTCAGAAGATACCTCTGCCACAGGTCCCCTCTGGGTAGAATTCTTGGAGATATGCCTCCTTGGTTGACTGTCGCACGCCCCGACCAGGTAGGCCATAGCGCCAGGATGCTGTGATGTGGCCACCCTGGGTACCACACTGGATGAAGAAGACCCAGAAACAATGGTGCCTGTCCCATAAATACCTCTCCCCAGCATACACAGCGAGGACAAACCCTCGTGATTGGCCGCTGGGAAGAGCACCCAAACCTCAACTCCACTGCTGCCACCTGCAGTACCGGGGCTGGAAGAACACCCTGATACAGCAGAATGACCCACAGCACAGCCAAGCTGAGACAGAGGCCCCATTCTCACACCCAATAATCAGGATCAGAGTCTAACTATACTCTGATATACACTTAAATTTGACTAGCACTAGTACTATGGTTTGCTGTTGTTTGGTTTGCACATGTGGCTTTATCTTAATAAATGGACCTTTTTGACTTACTTTTTTGTTTCTGATTCCTTAAAGTGGTTGTAAACCCTTAAAAAAAACCTCTTTAAGACAAAGGCATAATGAGCTAGTATGCATAGCATACTAGCTCATTATGTATTACTTACGTGCCACAACTAATATTAGTAAGCCTTATATGGTTACGCTAATGCCTTGTGCACACGATCGGAATTTCCGATGGAAAAAGTTAGACGGAATTTTTTCATCGGATATTCCGACGGTGTGTGTGTGCCCCATCTGAGTTTTTCTATTGAAAATTACGTTTGTCTGTATGGAACTCCAACGGAGAAAAAAACACGCATGCTCAGAATCAAGTCGACGCATGCTCGGAAGCATTGAACTGCATTTTTCTCGGCTCATCGTAGTGTTGTACGTCACCACGTTTTGGACGGTCGGAATTTGGTGTGACAGTGTGTATGCAAGACAGCTTGAATGGAATTCCGTCAGAAATGTCCGTCGGAGTTTATCCCAACGGAAATTCTGAATGTGTGTATGGGGCATTACTGTGCCTCTTTAAACGTATTTCTAATAAGTGAACAAAAAGAATATCTCCCCCAATGGTGGGGCTTTATAGGCCAAACATGGATGTGTATATAAAAATATTTTAATAAGAAATGGTACACACGATTACAAAATTGGATAAAAAACGCATCAAACGAACAGTATGTATGTATGGAACAGGTATACATATACAGAACAACAAAACAGCACATATACCACAATGTGTGACAACAACAAAACTCTCCTAAAAAGATGATTTCCAAGTGCCTGACACGTTTCTGGTATTATACCGTCATCATGGGTCACAGATGGGGAGCAGTATGATCGTGGTTCTTTTTAGCACAATCCAAGCGATTTCATAAATGCAGTTTTTTTTGCAAATCCAAATTGTCTAAGAAATGATAGGGTTGCATCTGAGCATTAGTCCAGCCCAGAGATGAGCATGACAAGGAGAGGGGTTAATAATAGGCCCAAGACCTTTAGTGTGGTCAACATCAAAGCGTGTCCTGACCAGATACGGTTCCTTTTATCCCACTTAGGGTCAGAATAGACCCGCTGTCTCTCTATGTGCAGCATCCATGTATAGACGTTTAGCATTTTCCCTCAAATAGTGGTGCTTTGTTTATTTCTATTAAGTGTTACTCAACTTTAAATGAAACCTATACTGAGAAAAGTAAGGAAGCAACACTTCTTGACCACTTTATTTAAATGCTAGTTTATTGGCTATCCTTGGCTACAACATTTTTTAATCACTGACCACAACCAATCAAAGAGGCCAGCAAAGTCACAGTTCTGTCAAAATGATTAACTTGCACTAAAAGGGGTTGTAAAGGTTCATGTTTTATTCACCTTAATGCATCCTATGCATTGAGGTGAAAAAACATCTGATGTTTGCCAGCCCCCCCCAGCCCCCCGGTTTACTTACCTGAGCCCTCAAAAGTCCCGCGTCGAGAACGCACTTGATGTCGGCCTGGTCTTCTCGGCTCATCATTGGATAGATTGATAGCAGTGCAGCCATTGGCTTGTGCTGCTGTCAATCAACTCCAATGATGCAAGGACCAGGAGGCGGGGTCGAGTCCTATAGTTGACAGCTATGGACGCCGAATACAGGACTCAGGAGCACGTCCGCAAGGGAGAGTGCTTCTCAGGGCCGCCGAGGGACCCCAGAAGACGAGGAGCATCGGGGCCACTCTGTGCAAATTGCCATGGAAGCCATGGTACTAGCATTTTTCAAGAGAGAATTCAGTATTTGCAGCCATTATATGTCTCAGTATAGGTTTCCTTTAAGTGTCATAACAAAGCATATAACACCTGGAAACCAAATACTATTGACCTAAAGAAATTAAGTGAGTAGTATGTTTTACCCAACAAAAACACACCATCTGTACAACACATACTATTGATTTTGCTTATTAAGTTTCATGCATTATTGTCATATATATATATATATATATATATATATATATATATATATATATATATAAAAAAACACTTGATGCTTGTTTAAAGTAAGATATTGGCAGCAAGCAATGAAAAAAATAGAGATATTGCCTATGTACTATGTAAAACCTGCAGAGCATTAGAGCTGATTTTGAAATACAATAATTATAAGGTATGCTAGATTATTCTAGCTAGCAAAACTTTACCTGCCACATATTAGCACATTTTACTATACAATTTTAAATATATATTTCAGTGAATATATAACATTTCTAGAATCCATGTAAGAACTCATGTAGGATGAACATGTAACGTGTATTTTCCCTTTATTACCTACCTTTTGGACAAGCTTTATGTGTTTTATAGTACTCAGAAGTTGAATATACAGTACAAGGATAGCCAACCATCTAAAGTCTTACAGGCAGTGGAAATACCAAGCTTGGCACAATAGGCAATCAAGTAAAATACAAAGAGATAGTTAATCCAGAGGCACGGAAAAAGTTATCAAGCTTTAAGCAGTCACAAATGTATTTGAGGACTGGTGGCAACAATTACAGGTTTGGGTCAGACAAGGTTATTGTAATGCTTGCTCCCATTTAAGAGGTCAGAGAATATGGCTGCCTAATGCAGCTTATATGGCAGCCCCCATTCCCTTAAGGCAAGCAGGACTAGTAGTACTTCTTGGCCCCAGGACATATTACACAATGCTATATCTGGTCAAGTAGCCCAAGAGGTAGAGCCAAATTTCAATAAAAACAGTACCTAGTATACTGCAGGTGTGGAGTGCCCCCAGAAGATATAGGAGACTGGGTGCCTCAACAAATGTGTAGTCAACAGAAATGGTGACTGTTCAAGGCAATGAACAGCAGACTGGGTGGTTGGATGAAAACATCATTTACTGATTTAGCGCCCCCTTACTGTCAGTAAGAGACGCTGTTCAAATTTAGTGGGGTGAGAGACTTATTTGCTCTCACCCAGGTTGATTTGTGTTAAATTAGGCTGCTGTCAGCCCTGAATTGTCCCGTGGGTCATTCTGTGCTCCAGGGATGCAGTTCATCTCTGGGCTGCAGGTGGCGCCAAAGGGATTCAGGCAGAGCCACTTTTTCCCAGCAGCCAATTGGAGGAGCGTTTCCCTCGCGGGGCATGCTGGGGCAGTGTATGTCTGTGGCAGACGCCATTTCTCGAGGTTCTTCGTGGGTTCCTGGTTCCAGGTGCCGCACCCACCTTCAGGGTGTGCGCACGTCGTGGGTCCCGCCACTATGGCCTACCTGGCCGGGGCCTGTGCTACGTAGAAATCCTTACTCTGGGCCCTCATTGCTCTGAGTTTCCGAGGGGCCCCAGTGACTTACTGGGTCCCCATACTTCAAGAGAAATTGACTGAAAGGATACGCTCTATTGCTCTCAAATATCGGACCTGTGGCAGAGGCCTTTACTAATTTACTAGAGCCAAGTCGGTGGCAGATACTTGTTCCTTCTCAGCATTCTCAGTGACACTCTGGCTGCCAGGCCTGTGGGAGAGGCCTGTCCAGGTGCACTGCACCCACTATGGCTGGAGTGGCGACGGGAGAAAATAATACACTCTAGAAGCAGGACTGCTTCTGCTCGTTATCCATAGCCTGAATCTGCAAAGTTATTCCTTTTACCAACCTATCCTGTCTACCTCAAGTTGACTGTTGGTCGTGTTGGGCCGAAAATAAAGCACTTAGAAAACGTTGATCATTGGCTTGGACATTCTGTTGTTGCTCTCACAGTTGCTACCATCAATTTCCCTAGACTCATCAAAGGTAACTTAACTTACGCCGATCCCACATCTAACCAGCGGCTCCTGAATGGGGTAGCGCTACACTAAAGATGGGTAAATACTGACATTTTGGAAGGTAAGGTCTAATTTGTATAATAAACAGAAAGATTGGCCCAGGCAGCAAGCAAAATGTGGCCTGTAAACCAGGTAGACCAGGTTGCGGGAAAACAAGCAGGTCAGGACACATATTCAGACAAATGTTAGCTAATGCAGCATGTGGATAAAGTTATCACAAGTCTGGACACAGGGATTGTGAAGTGTACATGAGGCACTGGCATACACAGACCAAGTAGGGCTGAGAAGCAGACTTATTAGTTTGGGATGCAACATGGTCATGGTAGATGAGTTCAGAGAATCAGAAAAGGGTAAATCCTTACAATTGTCAGCTGTGAACAGAATCTTTAACAAACCCACAGGGGCTGTATAGAGAGCTTCATAACAATTAGCCACATGGTGTTGAATACTCACTTAATGCTTGTGGCTGGTCAGGAAGTAGCTGGGTTCACACTGGTACGACACGACAGTCGTACTAATTTGGATCCGACTTTGAAATGCGTCCGACTTCAATGAACAGGGATACTAATTCAATCCCTGACAATACCAGGCACTGTGTCTGGTATGAATCTTGAGGGGGAACTCCATGCTAAATTAAAAAAAAATGGCATGGGTTCTCCCTCCAAGAGCATACCAGGCCCTTCGGTCTGGTATGGGTTTTAAGGGGAACCCCCTACGCTGAAAAAACGGCATGTGGGCCCCCCCAAAATCCATACCAGATCATTATCCAAGCACGCAGACCAGCTGTTCAGGAAAGGGGGTGCCCTGGGCGGTGACATAATAAGGGGCGGGGGTCACCAGATGACATCACCCGGTGACCACGCCCCATGCCTATATAAGTTGTTGCGCACCACGCACACACTATAACAGTGAAGAGAGCGTTGTGTCAACATCGGAAAAAGAGAAGACGAAGGAAGACAACGGAGAAGACAGGGTAAGAGCTAGCAAAAAAAGCAGGCAAAAGAGCAGAAGAACCCGGCAGAAGATGACCAACTAGCGGGAGGAGAACTGGAGAGGCCAGAGAAGAAGGTGAAAGAGACCCCCAGATTGTGATAAGCCCCCTTCCCGCAGATCCCGAAAACCAATGGCCAGGGTTGTCGGGAAGAGGCCCTTGTCCTCATCAACATGGGGACAAGGTGCTTTGGGGTGGAGGTGCAGGGCATGTGGCCTGGTACGGTTCAGGAGGGGGTGGCGTTTGCTTGTCCCAACCCCTTTCCTGATCTACCGGATTGCATGCTTGGATAAGGGTCTGTTATGGATTTTGGGTGGACCCTTTTCAGCGTAGGGGTTCCCCCTCAAATCTATACCAGACCAAAGGGCCTGGTATGCTCTTGGAGAGAGAACCCATGACATTTTTTTTATTTGGCGTGGAGTTCTCCCTCAAGGTCATCAGAGCACAAGTCGCATGCCAAAGTCGGATCATGCAAGATGGCGATCCGACTTTGATCCGACTTCAGTGATATTCAATGGGCTGAAGTTGGATCAAAGTCGGACCAAAGTAGTGCAGGTAGCATTTTCAAAGTCGGGCTGACTTGTGTCGGAACAGTTAAAATGGCTCCCATAGGGAAACATTGATTTTCACACGTCATGCGACATTGCTCCCAATTTTGAAGTGTTTTTTGCACCAGTGTGAACCCAGGCTTAGAAGACAATCATATTAATGCACAAGTACTACTTCCAGTATGAACAGTACAAATACTGAAATTAGGTTAGCCTTGTAAAAGGAAAATGTACTGCAAATGGAAAGAATAATTCACTTGCCCAAAATAAAGCCACTTGCCCTTATAGGAAACTGAGATGAATCTAAATATTGATAAAGGAAACTCCAGCTGAGGAACTACGTGGCTGCAATTGCTGAACTAACTTAGGATTGTATTACAGTTCCATACTCATACCTAAACATTTAAAGTAAACATCCAAAATTACACGCTATTTCTTGGATTGTTAAAGAGTTTTATTATTAGCATTGGCCTAGGATAATTAAATATTTATTTTACCAATGATCTCAATTTTAATACCAAAGCAATTCATTCCAAAACACACAAAACATTAAACTTAGACACCACAGCTAAGGTTGATTACCAAACGGAAAAAAAAAAAAAATCATCCCTTTTCCTTTAATTAATGACACAACCACATACAAGGGAAGGGAAAACGAAAAGGGTGTGACATGGAGGGGTGGGGGCTTGGAGAGCAATATGAGCTTGGTGTTACTTTATTATTGGCTCTTCTTCTCTGCATTATATTGCTTCTGGATTAGACTTGAGGACACTGAGTAGCACCCACACATGGATGACAGTTAAACTGACAAGATAAGTAACAAGTAAACAAAAAAAGGAAGAAATTGAACTTCAAATTGGCTGCAACATTCCGATGTAGGGAGGGGGGATAATGTTTATGCTTCATGCCCATTTTGGTTATAAAAATTTTAGATTCTCAGCTATACTGCTTATCCAGGAGTACTTCCTATATCACTGATGTGGAACAAGTATGAAAATCAGGAGTTCTGACTTCATTTTAATTTTCAAAACAGCATGCTCATTGCAGTTCAGTGACTCGTAAAGTATCCAAGTTAAAGGCTTCCAAAGAACTAGCATTTATAGGAGATGTAGCTTTATACACTTTATTCTTTCTAATAACAAAAATGCAGCCCCTTCACATGAGATCCTAAAACCAGCATTTTCATTTAGATTCTATGCCTGGGAATGCATAAAACATGTAAAAAAAATGTGTCCAGATCACCCCTGTTCTCTAAAGCCATGTACACGCGATCGGTTTGCACAAGTGAAAAAGATATTCAGCGCTGGAAAATAAATTATTAAACTAGAACCTAAACTATGCAAGCCAGCACTGGAGATAATTCATAAAAAATCCCAATAGCAAATATATATAGAAAAAGTGCAGCGCAAATATAAACAAATATAAATACTGTGACCAGTATATAAACTAAAAAGTGCATAGACAATAAATAATCGTGATAATAAGGTCCATGTGTGAAAAAAAGTCCATAAATCAATCAATCCACAGCAAGATCCAGCAGACAAAGGATTCCAGATTGGAAGTGAAAAAGATGACACCAAAAGATATCCTCCACCAGTGACAGATGAACTCTCACCTCATTACTTTGACCCGTATGGATCTCAAAGCTTAATCTGTGTAATCAGAGCTCCAGCTGCCAGCTCCCATAGGAAACGAATGGATGGAAATGACACCTTAGATCCAGACCCAATGGAATCCTTTGTATTGCTGTGGATTGATTGATTTATGGACTTTTTTTCACACATGGACCTTATTATCACGATTATTTATTGTCTATGCACTTTTTAGTTTATATACTGGTCACAGTATTTATATTTGTTTATATTTGCACGCGATCGGTTTGTCTGATGAAAACGGACCAATGGACTGTTTTTATCAGACAAACCGATCGTGTGTGGGCCCCATCGGTTTGTTTTCCATCGATGAAAAAAAATAGAACATGTTTTAAAAATTTCCTATGGATAAAAAACTGATGGAAAAAAATGATTTTCTGTGTGGAACTCCATCGGAGAAAAATCCACTCATGCTCAGAATCAAATCAACGCATGCTCAGAAGCATTGAACTTTTGAACATTTTTCTCAGCACATCGTAGTGTTTTACGTCACAGCGTTGGATAAGGTCGGACTTTTGACTGATGGTGTGTAGGCAAGACTGATGAAAGTCAGCTTCATCGGATATCCGACGAAAAAATCCATCGGTTTAGATTCCATCAGATATCCGATCGTGTGTACAGGGCATTAAATAACCAATGGCAGCAGTGTCTGTCTGGGTCACACACTTTCTTCTTTAGTCCATTAGATTTGACATATGATCACTAGGTTTGCATAGTGTAACTGTGTTCTAATAAATATAAATCTATATTTGTTTTGTTTTGCATGTACAAAATATTTTCATAGTCATACATTTAAAATACTCAAACATGTTTTTTTATGCTTTAATTAAATAAAGAAAAAAGTAATCCTAAAATAATGTCTTCATTAAATTGTTATTAAAATAACTATAAATTAATCCAATCTATACACTAGTAAAAGCTTTTAAAAAAGTTGCAATAAAAACTATGTATTTGCATCTCTGTCAAATACCACAATACTATTTAGAGTTCTCTCAAGGGCATTTTATAATGATCCATTCCTGAGGTAACTTGGCCACTTTATCATCCTTCACTCTAATCATTTTATGTCATGGGATTGGGTACAAAACGCTGGCAGAAAGAGCCTGCCAAATATCTCCGGATAATGCACGGATTTGTTTAATTTTGCATGAATGCGTAAAGAGTTACTTCTGTTCCATTTGTTATAAATTATGTAAATGTTCTTTCAAATATCATTCAGTATGTAGCTTGTGTTATATAGATTGGCTTAACCCATAAAATGGCATGCCATAAGGAATATCTTCACAGCGTGATGATGACATTGAGTGCAATACGCCCTACACAAATGTCAAACTACTTGCCAGATAGTAAAAATACCTTCTAAATGAATATCACACACCCATACAAGATATTTAAATATGACTGACAAAAGAAATGTAAGTAGAGAAAATTATGGATAAAAACTAGACATGCTGGCCTTGACAATTCTGATTTCATTAAATGTTTTAAGTGATCTGTCTGTTTGCTCACAAGACAGAGCAGCTTTAATTCAAGTCTTTTTGCTAGGCGGGTTCACGTCATCAAACTGGACCTTCAGGCTACTCAAACACATAAGTAATTCTTGCTCATTTTAGACTTACAATTCTGTACACACAGAGACTGCTTTTATCACACTGTGTCAAGCCTCACTCTCATTAGATATCAGTCTGCTTCAGGTGGCTGTTTTTTTAGGCCAGATAGGCCTGGACACACACTCCCAATGTACCATTAAAGAGTAACTCTCTCTGGGTGATCAATGTACATTGAGAAAAAGATGATCCACACTCCGGTCGTTGCTCCTAAACAATTGACGTATTTATTGATAAGCCACAGTAGACAAATGCAAATAGGAAAGGTTGACGCCTTTCAGCCTATAAGGCCTTAGTCATAACTACCACTGATCAATGTGCATTGCAGTGTTTTTAACACATTTTTTTTTAGATTCCTACCTTTTGTTATTCTGAAGGAATAGCTATGTGTTTGCCTGTGTGCATGTGCTCAGGGAATCTGTATGGGAGTGGTTTTGTAAATAGCAATCAGCTGCAGCACCTGCAGGTCTCTAATGAGGTGCTCGGTCTGCATTCCTTTAGGCTGGGTTGACACTGCTCTGACATGATCTGACTTTGCGCTACGACCATGTCTCACTTCCATGCGACTTCAACGAGCAGGTTCCGACTCTGATCTGACCATACCAGGCCCTTTGAGTCTGGTATAAATCTTGAGGGGGAAACCCCCATGCTCCCCCAAAAAACAATGTGGGGCCCCCCAAAATCCATACCTAACCCTTATCTGAGCACACAGCCAAGCAGGTCAGGAAAGGGGGGAACAAGAGAGCGACCCCCTCCTATACCATACCAGGCCACATACCCTCAACAAGGGGAGTGTGTGCTTTGGGGTAGGGCATCTCTGGTCCCCACACTCATAAGCACCTTGTCCGCATGTTGATAGGGACAAGGGCCTCTTCCTGACAACCCTGGGTGGTGGTTGTGGGGGTCTGCAGGAAGGGGGCTTATCGGAATATGGAAGCCCCCAGACCCCCCTTATGTGAATGAGCATGAGGTACATTGTACCCTTACCAATTCACCCCCAAAAAGCAGTGTATTTAAAAACAATAGATTGTTTTTGACAAGTCCTTTATTAAAAGTAAAGAATGTTCCCATCGTAGCTCCAATGTGTCTTCTTCCTCCGGTCTCCTCCCTCTGGCGATGTGTTCTCCTTCCGTTCTTATCCCTCCCCTACTGTCTTCTCTTCTGCTTGCTGTCTTCTCCTATGCCTGTTGTCTTCTCTGCTGCCTGCTGTCTTCTCCACCGCCGACCCGGTCCTTCTCCGACTCTGGCTCCTGCAGTTGTGTCATCTCCAATGTCTGCCAGTGTTTATATAGCCATGGGGCATGACCATTTGGTGACTGTGATACCCCACCCCTTGTGACATCATGTGACCCCACACCGCTTTTTTTGTGTGTGAGGTTTCCCATTAAAATTCATACCAGATTAAAGGGTCTGGTATGGTTTTAGGGGGTCCCACTCCTTTTAAAAAAAATTGGCATGGGGTTTCCTTTCAAGATCCTCAGAGCACAAGTCACATGCCACAACTCGGACCAAAGTACAGTACCTGTCGCCGAGAATGTGTTTCCAACACGACAGTATCGCGCTGATTCTCTGAGACATGGTGCCGACATATCGCATTCACTGGAATAGAAAAAGCACATTCCAGCGAGCGGGTCATAGAAACGACGGGTATTCCCACCAATTCTAGCCGCGGCGTTTGGTATGAATCATAAGGGGGAACTCCACACCAAATTTTAAATTAAAAAACAGCATGGGTTCCCCCCAGGGGGCATACCAGGCCCTTAGGTCTGGTATGGGTTGTAAGGAGAACCCCCTACGCTGAAAAAATGGCATGGGGGTCCCCCCACAATCCATACCAGACCCGTATCCAAAGCATGCTGCCCGTCCGGTCAGGAAAGGAGTGGGGACAAGTGAGCTCCCCCCCTCCTGAGCCATACTAGGCCGCATGCCCTCAACATGGGGGAGTTGGGTGCTCTGGGGCAGGGGGGCGCACTGCGGCCCCCCCACCCCAAAGCACCCTGTCCCCATGTTGATAAGGACAGGGCCTCTTCCCGACAACCCTGACCGTTGGTTGTCGAGGTCTGCGGGTGGGGGGCTTATCGGAATCTGGGAGCCCCTTTAATAAGGGGGCCCCCAGATACCGGCCCCCCACCCTATGTGAATGAGTATGGGGTACATGGTACCCCTACCCATTCACCTGGAGGCAAAGTCAAGTAAAAAAAAAACAACACAGGGTATTTAAAATATTTTATTAGTCAGCTCCGGGGTCTTCTTCGCTCTCTGGGGGGTCTTCTCCACTCTCGGGGGTCTTCTTCCATCTTCTCCGCTCTCTGCTGCCTTCTTCCTCAGGGCTGGCCGCCGCTATCTTCGTTTTAGCTCAATTACTAGCGGTGGCGCAGCCCGCTCTTCTTTGCCGACTTCTGCTGTCTTTGTTTCTTCTTTTCTTCAGATGTTGACGCAACGCTTCCACCCGCTGTAATGCCAGGTACGTGGCTCGCACCGATTTATATAGGCCTCCAATGACGTCACAGTCCCATCATGCTCTGGGTACCCACGTGGGTACCCGGAGCATGATGGGACTGTGACGTCGTAGGAGACCTATAAAAAATCGGTGTGAGCCGCGTACCCGGCATTACAGCGGTAGGAAGCGTCACATCAACATCTGAAGAAAAGAAGAAACGAAGACAGCGGAACAATATTTAAACAGCTGTTGATTAAATGCATATTTTCAGGGAAAAAAATATACGATAAAATTTGTTTTAGTGTAAATAAACTCAATATAATATTTAGTTATTCCAGTGAAGGTCAAGGGAGACATTGGGGGTCTAATAAACCCCTGCTATTTCCATAAAAAACACCTGTCACATGCCCATGCTATTGCACGTAATGGCAATTAAAGGTAACACTAGGTCCACACATAAGTGGTGCAGGAAACGCAGAGATCCTTGTGCATTTCCTGCACTGCTGTGTTTTGGATTTATTGCGGCTGTAAATAAGAAGTTAATGAAACCCCCAGTGCATCGCAAATGCAATGCAGTTTGCCTGCACCAGATCAAAATGAATGGGCTCAAATGGCACTGCATTGAATTGCTTGCAAATTTCACCGGAATGCGGTGTGTCTTATAAATTCAATTTTTGGGGAAAAAATACACTTTTTTAAAATTAAAAATAATTAGAAAAGTTAGCCCAATTTTTTTTCTATGATGTGAAAGATAATGTTATGCCAAGTAAATTGATACTGAACATGTCATGCTTCAATATTGCTCTTTTTTGATCTTTTTTCTTTTTACACTGTCCCTTTAAAAAAAAAAACTGGCGTGTTTAATAAAGCACAGATCAGGCTTGATTAGATTATCTTCTGGCTACAGTAGCTGGAGAATGACAGCTCTGAACCCAGAAGTGATGTAATTCAGTCCGATTCCAAAATCACTAGTCATAGAGGAAATTGGAAAAATGGATCCCCTAAAGGAGTCAGTGGACAAGAGGTAACATATAGGTGGTGCACAGTTTTTCCCTCAGCCCAGGAGAGTATGGAACTATCTTATGGCACCATTGGCCAAACCCCCCCCTCAGGGTCCTCAAGTGTCAGAAAGTGTGGAGTAGGAACGTTTCAGAAAAAAAAGTTGTGTGTGGACTACAGTCACTTTTTACAGATGAACATCTGTCTGAAAAAAATATAAGTACTTTCGACTTCACAACATTGGCTACAGAAAGGTTGAGAATACAGAGTCCATTAGAACCACAGGAGATGCATGCAAGAATCAGGAAACATGCATCAACCAATAGAGATGGGTCATTTACCGTTTGTATTGGAAAATCACTAGTGAAGCAGTGATAAGTCCATTGTTTTAGATGACCCATTCATGAAGAAGGATAGCATTTAGGGTCGGGCACACTTACTGGCACATGACCCTGGAGTTTGAGCGACCTATCAGGAAAGCTTCTGTGAGAGTTATGTGGAAAAAGTCATGCTCAGGTATAGCATGATCATTACTAAAAAAAATACTTTATCCTCAGCTGTATAGCCATCCTTCACCACAGAGCACACACATACAGAATTATATACTGCATAACACAATTTTATCAGCTGATTGAAAGGAAAAAAAAAAGATACATTTACTTTTCATATGATCCATTTAAAAATAATGTAGATGTAAAATAACACTAGGGTAATGTCTGGGCATAATAAATAATAATGAAGGTGATGATGAGAAAAAAAAAAGAGTGTGTGTGTGGGCCAGATGGGATTTAGGCCCAAGACTGCCATCCTTTTAATGATTTTATGTAGTAGAAGAGCCTGACATGAGAAAGGCCTCTCTTACACCTCCCCTGATAGAGCAGACAGGTAACACAGACAGGAGTATAATGTGGCACAAGCGCCTATTGGTCTTGCTAGCAGCAGGGCTGGACGGATGCTCATGATTAAGCAGGGAAATCTATCAGTAGACCACAGAGGAGAAGGGGTGTCGGATGGACACCAGTGAGCAGAAGAAAGGAGCGGGTTGGCACTTAAGATAGCAGACAGGCACAGGCTGGTAGCAGACAGGCAGTGTGTGGACAATAGTAGAATATAGGCAGAGGCTTGCATCAGGAAGTCCAGCAGGCAGAAGCATGCTCAGAGGCAAGATGGGGTTCAGGAGTAGTGAAGACAAGATGGGTCAGTAACAGTAGTAAGATACAGAGTAACAGGTAACATGTATGCACAGTGACACTGTAGACAAGACAGCACTAAAGCATAGCACAAGATCAGTTTAAATAGCCCACTTGGCATCAATGCGAGCAACAGATGCGCACACGCGAGTAACAGATGTGCATGCATGCATGTGAATGAGCATGTGCACAATTTATATATACATATAAAGGAACATCAATTAGCCTGTGTCTAAGCACAGGATGCTGTCTAGCCACTTAAGCCTAAAGACCAGAGGACTTTTTACAATTTGGCACTGCGCTGCTTCAACTGGTAATTGCGTGGTCATGCGTTGGTGTACACAAAATTTGCATCCCTTTTTTCCCAGTAATAGAGTAATAGAGCTTTCTTGATGGCATTTGATTTTCTCTGCAATTTTTATTTTTTGCGATATAAATGGAAAAAGACTGAAAATAATGAAAACAATTATATTTTCTACTTTTTGTTATAAGAAAAATCCAATAAACTAAATTTTAGTCATACATTTAAGTGTATTCAGCCACATGTATTTAGGTAAAAAATGGCAATAAGCGTATATTTATTGGTTTTCGCAAAAGTTATAACGTCTACAAACTAGGGTACATTTTCTGGAATTTACAAAGCTCTAATTTCTTAAGGTGCTAAAATAACAGGGGAGCACAACCCCCCCCCCAAATGAACCCATTTTGGAAAGTAGACACCCAAAGGAAATTGCTGAGAGGCATGTTGAGCCCACTGAATATTACATTTTTTTGTCCCAAGTGATTGAATAATGACAATATATATTTTTTACAAAAAGTTGTCACTAAATGATATATTGCTTACACATGCCATGGGCATATGTGGAATTACACTCCAAAATACATTCTTCTGCTTCTCCTGAGTATAGAGATTTTTGGGAGCCTAGCCACGTACTGGGCCCCGAAAACCAATCACCACTTTCAGGCTTTCTAAGGGCGTCAGTTTTTGATTTCACTCTCCACTACCTATCACAATTTCGAAGGCCATAAAATGCCAAGATACCACAAACACCCCCCCCCCAAGTTACCCAATTTTGGAAAGAAGACACCCCAAGCTATTTTATGAGTATTGTGAGTATTTTGCTCTCATTTGTTTTTGAAAATGAAGAAATATTTTTTTTTTCAATTTTCAAAACTTTGTGACAAAGATCTGAAAAATACAAAAATAATTTTGTGCCATTTGGGCATTCCAGCCTCTAAAACTGTGATAGGTAGTGAGGAGTGAAATAGAAAAATTACACCATTAGAAAGCCTGAAGGCTGTGCTTGGTTTTCGGGGTCCCGTAAGCGGCTAGGCTCCCAAAAAGTCTCACACATGTGGTATCCCTGTACCCAGGAGAAGCAACAAAATGTATGTTGGGGTGTAATTTCACATATACCCATGGCATGTTGAGCAATATATAATTGAGTGACAACTTTCTGAAAAAAAAAAAAAATTACAGAACTTGTGGCAAAATATAAAATATTCCATGGACTCGACATGCCTCTGAGCAAATAGAAGTGTCTTCTTTCCAAAATGGGGTAATTTGGGGGGGGGGTGTGCTATCTTGACATTTCATGGCCTCCGTAATAGATAGTGAGGAAGTGAAATCACTATTTTATGCCCTTAGAAAGCCTGAAGGCGGTGATTGGTTTTTGGATTCCTGTACACGGCTAGGCTCCCAAAAAGTCTCACACATGTGGTATTCCCGTACAAAAGTAGCAGAATGTATTTCGGGGTGTAATTCCACATATGCCCAAAATGTTCTTTTTCCCTCAACTTGTGTCAAAATATAAAATATTCCATGGACTCGACATGCCTCTTAGCAAATAGCTTGGGGTGTCTACTTTCCAAAATGGGGTCATTTGTGGGGGTTGAAGACAAAGCCCTTTCTGACACTTTTTGTTTACATAAAAAAAAAAAAATACTTTGAATCCCCAAACATGATATATTTTTTTAAAAGCAAAGGCCCTACAAATTAAAATGGTGGGTGTTGCATTTTTTATTTGCGCAGCAATTTTTCAAATGCATTTTTTTGGGGGAAAAACTCACTTTTTTAAATTTTAATGCACTAAAACACACTATATTGCCCAAATGTTTGATGAAATAAAAAAGATGATCTTAAGCCGAGTACATGGATACCAAACACAACATGCTTTAAAATTGCACACAAACGTGCGGTTGCGACAAACTACATACATTTTTAAAAGCCTTTACAGTTTACCACTTTAGATTAAAAGAGTAGGTCTACTGCTAAAATTACTGCCCTCGATCTGACCTTTGCGGTGATACTTCACATGCATGGATGCAATTGCTGTTTACATATGACGCCAGACCAATGCTTGTGTTCGCCTTTGTGCGAGAGCAGGGGGGACATGGGTGCTTTTTTTTATAATTTATTTTGCTTTTTTTTATTTTAAACTGTTCCTTTAATTTTTTTCATTTATTTTTTTAAATTTTTATTGTTATCTCAGGGAATGGAAATATCCCCTATGATAGCAATAGGTAGTGACAGGTACTCTTTAAAAAATAAAAATAAATAGGATCTATTAGACCCTAGATCTCTCCTCTGCCCTCAAAGCCTCAAAGGGGGTGACTAAGGGGTGACTGGGGGGTAACTTCCTCTGCTTCTGTTTACAGTTACAGAAGCAGAGGAAGATTCTCATTCGTCATGCGGCGATTCACGAACGTACTTGCCCCGGTGCATATTATACACGGTTTGCGTAAGTCGTATGTCCGACGTAAATTTATTCCCCACCAGGGAATAAATGCCATCTAATTTTACATAGTTTACGTTGTACGTGAATAGGGCTGGGCGTAGGTTAGGTTCACGTCATAGGCAGTGATTCGACGTATCGATTGTGAGCATGCGCACTGGAATGTGCAGTTCGTTTTAAGTACTTGTGTGACACTCGGCCCATCATTTGCATGGGGTTACGCTTCATTTAAATGTATCACGCCCACTTCCAGCCCATTTCCACCTACTTTGACTTAGGCCAGCTTACGCCTACGAATTTACGTTACACCGGCGCAACGTTGGGAGCATTTGCTTTGTGAATTCCATGCTTCCCTCTCCTCTCCGCGCTGCACCGGCGTAGCGTAGCAGACATACGCTACAGCGGCATTTATATATGCGCCAATGTATGTGAATCCGGGCCAATGTGTTTTGGAGCTCTAAGTTTAGGTTTGCAGATTTTAGGGAGGATTATCTTAAACCTCCTCCCCTGCAAATCGAACATGGACAGATTAACTCATCTTTGTTAACCACTTTAAAAATGTTAATATTGATATCGAAAAAAACTTACAATTCTGAATTTAAGTAGGAGCAAACATTAAAGTTTTTTTTAAAGAAAACTTAAATAAAAAATAACAACAAAACAGAGAATATGTGTGTAGACACAGCATGCGGTAGATAGAGTCATCAAACCTTTTGCAACTTCTCTGACACTTTTCACAAGTTCCTTCGTGTTTCTCTCTGTAAGTGGGTTGCTGAAATGTTTCAATTAAACCAAAATGAAACTTTTAATTAAATAATTTCAAATTGGAATAGATAAAACACAGTTTGTGTTGGTAAGTTGCTAAGCTCTTACCTGGCATACTGCTTCATGTGCTTAATAAGAAGCAACAAATCATTTAACATATTCAGGGAAAAAACAGGATTTGTGAATAATTGAAATTCACTTCTTTTTTGGTAAAATGCAAATTGACTTAGTTATGAACACCTTGGTTTGTTAAAACACCACCAGAAGTAAAATACACCAGACTGTCAACAGCCTTGTCATTAGACAAGGAAATTGAAAGAATGTGCTACAGCTTTCATCCACAGCTTGGATGGTGAATCAAATTGTTATCTTTAGCAACTGAATCTAATTTCTTAAACTTTTAGATGTTCTGTACCTACATTTAACTTTTAAAATCCTGCACTTTAAATACACAGTGCTTCGCAATTATCCATGTCTTTCGATTTTTTTCGAGACCTGACATTACTTATATTGAGAAAACAAACCTAGTGCTCATAGGCACAGCATAACCTCTCAGGATTTTTAGAACAGACCAGGTGAGTATTTAAAAGGTATTGTTTATTAAAGACATTTGATAATCCATACAGTAGAAAAGTAACATCAATTGCAGTAAAAAAATACAGGCATAAATGTAGATGACCTCTGGTAGTGATGGACGAACATCTGACGGGGCGGTACGCTAACCGCAAACTTTCTCAAATGTCAGCGAACCGCGGGCCCCATTGACTTTAATGGCAGACGAACATTAAAAACCCGCAGGTCAAATTTGCAGCCACAAAATACTTACTAGCTGTGCACAAATAGTCCCACAACATGGACACTGACCTACCAGAAGTATTAACCCTCCTAGCGGCATGCTCGGGGTAGATGTGCAGAGTGTGCAGCGGCACGGCTTACCTTGCAGCATCCAGACAAAGTTACTTACCTTGTCCCTGGATCCTGCGATGCATCCCCACTGTGTGAGCGAGCAAGTCCTTGCTCGATTCACACAGTGCCCGTGTGCCGCCGATCTCCGTTCCCTGCGACGTTACGACGCCTGGGGGCAGAGAACGGCGCCAAATTCAAAAAAGTAAACAAACACATTACATGCAGTATACTGTAATCTTATAGATTACAGTACTGTATGTAAAAAATACACACCCCCCTTGTCCCTAGTGGTCTGCCCAGTGTCCTACACTTTTATATAATAAAAACTGTTCTTTCTGCCTACAAACTGTAGATTGTCCATAGCAACCAAAAGTTTCCCTTTATGTCAAAAATGGTTTTAGAGCAGCTAGAAAACAGCGATAAAAAATTATAATCACTTGCAGAATTGAGCGATAGCGATTTGTGGGCAAATTAATCATAAAAAAAAATAATGACAGCGACAATTCTGCAACTGAGCAAATTTCAGTGATTTTGATTTGATTACATTATTGAATAATTTTTATTATAATTACATTATCATTTGTTATAATATAGTTATTTATTATACTAAAATGTATGATTTTGTTTTTCAAACTTTATCATACCCGGGATGTCTTGTTTGGACAGATTTAAGCAAGTTATTCCTAAGAATTGCAGGCCTACAGTATAAAACGCCAAATTTCCATGCAAAAAATTGTACCTCTTTTGGTATGTAACTCCAGACAGAATCATACCGCCCGGGAGGTTAAGCGAAAAACGGGATACAGGAGTAAGTGTCGACCATTAGAGGCCCCAAAAATTAGCCCACAGGCGTTCACCTGACAGCAAACAACTTTGTATTCTGTGGCTGGAGGTACATTAACCACTTTGGCCCCAGACCATTTTGCTGGTCAATGACCAGGCCACTTTTTGCGATTTGGCACTGCATCGCTTAAACTGACAGTTGCACAGTCATGCAATGTGGCTCCCAAACAAAATTGGCATCCTTTTTTTCCCACAAATAGAGCTTTCTTTTGGTGGTATTTGATCACCTCTGCGGTTTTTATTTTTTGCGCTATAAACAAAAATAGAGCGACAATTTTGAAAAACAAAATAATATTTTTTACTTTTTGCTGTAATAAATCTCCCCCAAATGATATAAAAAAAATGTTTTTTCCTCAGTTTAAGCCGATACGTATTCTTCTACATATTTTTCGTAAAAAAATTGCAATAAACGTTTATTGATTGGCTTGCGCAAAAATTATAGCGTCTACAAAATAGGGGATAGATTTATTGCATTTTTATAAATATTTTTTTTTACTAGTAATGACGACGATCTACATTTTTTTATCGGTACTACGACCTTATGGCGGACACTTTTGACACATTTTTGGGACCATTGGCATTTTTATAGCGATCAGTGCTATAAAAATGCATTGATTACTGTAAAAATGTCACTGGCAGGGAAGGGGTTAACACTAGGGGGAGAGGAAGGGGTTAATTATGTTCCCTATAGTGTGTTCTAACTGAAGGGGGTGGGACTGACTAGGGGGTGGGACTCATATGACGTGATGTCAGAACAATGGAGTCCTCCGCCCGCCGTCATTTGACGGTGGGCGATGGACAGGTGGTTAAAGACGTTATCACAGGTATAGACACCCAGCAGGTACAATATTTAAAGGAATTTTTCATTTTTTTATTTTTTATTTAAGCATCATTAAAATCACTGCCCCTGGAGCAGTGATTTTAATAATGTTTAAATAAAAAAAAATAAAAAAAAATTCCTGTAAATATTGTACCTGCTGGGTGTCTATAGTTTGCCTGTGAAAACGTCTTTGAGAACCCGGGTCTTGCCCAACGGAACATGTATCAATGGAAAAAAGTTTTAAGTCCTGCTCCTGAAGAAACAACAGTTTTTAAAAAAAATTTCCATTGATACATGTTCCCTGGGGCAAGACCCGGGTTCTCAAAGACGTTTTCCAACAATAACTTGAATATTGGTCTTTAAAATTATTGTTTTTGAATTCGAACGTTAGAGTCCCATAGACTTCAATGGGGTTCTAAATGTTCGCGCGAACGGTCTGTCTGTTTGACGGTTCTGGTGCGAACCGAACGCGGGGGTGTTCAGCTCATCCCTATTCACCAGATACAGAAGTAAGTGTCGGCAATTACACACCCCAAAAATGAGCCCACAGGCGTTCACCTGACAGCAAACAACTTTGTATTCTGTGGCTGGTGGTACATTAGGCATTCACCGGATACAGAAGTAATTGTCGGCCATTACAGGCCCCACAAATTAGCCCACAGGCATTCACCTGACAGCAAACAACTTTGTATTCTGTGGCTGGTGGTACATTAGACATTCATCAGATACAGAAGTACGTGTCGGCCATTACAGGCCCCAAAAATTAGACCACGGCCACAGGCGTTCACCTGACAGCAAACAACTTTGTATTCTGTGGCTGGTGGTACATTAGTCATTCACCGGATACAGAAGTAAGTGCTGGCCAGCACAGGCCCCAAAAATTAGCCCACAGGCGTTCACATGAACTTGAATCAAACATGGTCTACTGGTCACATGTGTTGAATTCCTCCGAGATCCATGCCTCATTCATTTTGAGAAATGTGAGGTAGTCAACGCTGTTGTGAGCTAGGCGAGTGCGCTTATTGGTCACAACCCCCCCTGCTGCGCTGAACGTCCTTTCAGACAGGACACTGGATGAGGGGCAAGCCAACAGTTCCATTGCAAATTGTGCAAGCTCTAGCCAGAGGTCAAGCCTGCCCACCCAGTAGTCCAGGGGTTCATGACTCAGTGTGTCCACATTGGCCGGTAACCCGATGTAGTCGGACACCTGTCGGTCTAGGCGTTCCCTGATGCTGGATCCGGAGGACAACTGTCGATAGGTTGGCTGAAAGAATGATCTCATATCATTAGTGACCAAGACATCTTCAAACAGCCCTCTTCTTGCAGGCGCTGTTGGAATGGTACCCGCAACTGTTTCTCTGTGAGTGGAACTTCCTCTGCCAGCGCACGCAAAAGCAGAATGCAGCACTTCTCGAAGCAAGGCCTGGAAGTGGTGCATTCTGATAGCCTTCTGTGATGGTGGTAACATTTCCGCCATGTTTTGTTTGTACCGGGGGTCTAAGTATGTTGCCTTCCAGTACTGGTCCGTGCTCTTTATGCTTTTTATATGGGGTCCCTCTTAAAACACTGGAGCATGAAGGCCCTTATTTGCACTAAACTGGAAGCCGTGTAGTGGCCTGGCTCCTGCTCATCATCCAGGATAATGTCGTTCTCGTTCTCCTTCCCCCATCCACGGACAACACCAGGGATCCCAGAAAAGTTTAAAGAACGCTCTTCTTCCTCCTCCTCATTCGCCCCGATACCATCCTCCTCTGACTCCTCTTCAGAGTCCGGTTGTTGACTTGTCTCAGGTAGAGTAGCCCACCTGGGAATTCATCCATCCTGCTCCTCGACGGCTTGATCAATGACATGACGCAATGCACGCTCCAGAAAGAAGGCGTAAGGTACGATGTCACTGATGGCGCCCTGGCTGCGACTGACCAGTTTGGTGATCTCATCAAATGGCCGCAGAAGTCTACATGAGTTGCGCATGAGCAGCCACTGGCGCAGTGAAAAAAAAACAAGCTCTCCAGAACCTGTCCTGCCACAGAGTTCGTTAACTGCATGTTTCTGCTGGAGCAGCCTATCAAGCATATACAAGGTTGAGTTTCATCTCGTCGGGCAGTCACAAATAAGATGGCTGACGGGCAGGTTGTGTTGTCGCTCAATGCCAGCAAGGCGAGCCATGGCCGTGTAAGATCTTCTGAAATGGGCCAAGATTTTCCTGGCCTGCCGCAAGATGTCCTGGACCCAAGGGTATTTGGCAGCGAATCACTGCACGACCAAGTTCAGGACGTGTGCCATGCATGGCACGTGTGTAATTTTGCCCTGTTTCATGTTAAAAAAAGCCCACACTGCGGAGCCATGGGCCGGCGTCCTGGGAGCTCCAGATGTGACCGTACATGGTTGATGGCTCGCTCCTGATAGTCAGGTTTGTCCCTCCTGTGCAATGTAAGTTTGGCCTGCTTCTCCCTATCTGCTGGTCCATCTCTCCCTCTGAACTCCCCTCCTCTTCCTCTCTTGTGTGCACCCACGTGATTCAATGCCAAGAATGGCTGCGCATCGGAAATGTTTTCTAATGGATGGGAAAATAATTCCTGTGACTCAAGTGGAGGGTATATGGTGGTGGTGGTGGTGAGCCACTCAACCAAGTCAGGTGCGTCATTTGATGTAATCGAACGCACCTTGTGCCACTTTCCACTTTGGCTCCGGCCTGGTGCTTCTGTCCTATCCCTATAGAAGCGCAGTATGCTGTATGTGGAAGAAGGTATATAACACCCCTCTTCAATTTGTCTTTTTGGGGGGCCACTGGTTTATTGCACCAGTTATAAAACTTGCACACCAAACAATAGTACACCTATACCAGTCCTTGAAAGGACTTTTGTGGACCTGTCAGGTGATGATTTGTGTGACTACAGTCTATCTCTGCTGTGCACACAGCAAAATGTCCCTACACTGACAAAAAGTATTTAAGTGTATTACACCCCTATATACTAAGTGCACACCAAACAATAGTACACCTATACCAGTCCTTAAAAGGACTTTTGTGGACCTGTTAGCTAATGATTTGTGTCACTACAGCCTGCCAGTCCCTGCTCCACACAGCACAGCGACCTCTCCCTACACTGACAAAAAGCAGAATGTAAAATGGCCACTAGATCAGGTCTATTTATAAGGTAGGGGTATGTCCATGTGCTGAAATGTCTCAATTGGCTGTCCTGTACCACCTGATGGATGTGTCATGGGTCAAAGTTCCTCTCAATGTAAAATGGCGGACTGTCGCGAATATCGCTAGATGTCCGCCTGTTTAGCGAACCGCGAATGAGCAAAGTTCGCCGTGAAACGACCGCCGGGCAAATTGCCAGGCCATCCCTACCCTCTGGTATGAAGATGAAGATGATGCTTGACATGTTTCAAGCCCCTAGGTCCTGCTTCATAGGCTGAATGTCATCTAAAGCAGGGCTCAAAATGTCAAGACCTGAGCCACTAGCCAGACCTTAAGGCCTCGTACACACGATCAAATCTTTCTGCTGGAAACGGTCTGCTAGACCGTTTCAGCAGACAGATTCGATCGTGTGTACGGGCAAACAGATGGATTTGGCCACCCGACAGATTTCAAAGCATGCTTTGAAATCTGTCGGCTGGGAACCCGTCCGCCCGACATGTCTGCTGGTTAGTACGCTAACCAGCAGACATGTCTTCTCGCACACGCGCCGAATGGTTTTGACGCATTCGCGTAAGTGTTTTACTTCCTGGTGCGGTGACGTGTCGGCGTCAACGTCACCGCCACGTCACCGACACGTCAGCTCGTGTGTACACGCAAGCAAACCAAAATGCCAGCAGACAGATTTGTTCAAATCGGTCGGACAGACCGTTTTGAACAAATCTATTTACTCGTGTGTACGAGGCCTAAGAGTTACTCGCCACCAGTTGCCCCACCCAACTCCACTCCTGCCCCACCCCTAAGGCCTCATACACACAATAGGTTAGCCAGAGGACAACGGTCTGATGGACCATTTTCATCAGTCAAAACCCATTGTGTGTGTGCCCCATAGGTTATTTAACCTTAGGTTAAAAAAAAGCCAACTTGCTTTAAAATTAACCTATAGACTCATAACCATTAGGTCAAAACCGATCGTTAGTAGGCACGACCATCGGTTAAAAACCTGCGCATGCTCAGAATCAAGTCAACGCATGCTTTGAACCTAAGACAACTGTCCTTGAGACCGTTCTCATCGGATAGACTGATCGTGTGTACAAGGCCTAAGTCCACCCCTTAACACACCCTTGTAAACTATCTCATAAAATTACACTGTTAAATGTTTTAAGCAGAATTAAGTTCCAAAAATAAATATTAACAGTATAAACATAAAGCATATCAGTACCCATCAGTGCAGCCTCACTGTGCCCATCAAATGCAGCTTTACTGTGCCCATGAATGCAGCCTAACTGTGCCCGTGAATGAAGCTTTACGGTGCCCATGAATGCAGCCTTACTGTGCCCATCACATGTAGCCTCACTGTGCCCATCAAGTGCAGCTTTATGGTGCCCATAAATGCAGCCCCATCGTGCCCCATCAATGCAGCCTCACAGTGCCCCATCAATGCAGTCTCAAAGTGCCCCATCAATGCAGCTTACAATGCACCATAAGTGCAGCTTTACCTTGCCATCATGAAATGCAGCTTTACCATGTCCCATCAAATGCAGCTTTACTGTGCCCCATTAAATGCAGATTCACCATGCCCCATCAAATGCATCTTCATGTGCTCCATCAATGCAGCTTTACCATGCCCCATCAAATGCAGCTTCACCGTGCCCTATCAGTGCAGCTTTACCATTCCCCATCAATGCAGCTTTACATGCCCCATCAATGCAGCTTCACCGTGCCCCATCAAATGCTGCTTCACCGTGCCCCATCAATGAAGCTTTACCATGCCCCATCAATGCAGCATTACTGTGCCCCATCAATGCAGTGTTATTGTGCCCCATCAAATGCAGCTCCACTGTGCCCCATCAATGCAGCCTCACAGTGCCCCATCAATGCAGCATTACTGTGCCCCTTCATCACTCCAGACTCACCATTGCGTGGATGGTTGATCAAACACACAGTGGGTAGCTCCCACTGTGTGTCAGGGAGCTGGGCCTGTGTTCGGCGGCACAGTGTAACAAGGTCCTGCCCCCTAGACCGGCTTCTGCGATAAGTGAAAGACTGATTCAATCTTCTATCACACAAGCCAGTCTAGAGGGTGGGACCTTGTTACACCGTGCCCGCGAACACAGACCCAGCTCTGTGACACACAGTGGGAGATGCCCGCTGTGTGATTCACAAGAGGAGAAGAAGGAGAGCGCTGCAGCCTCTGTTCAAGCAGCGCCAGGGCAGTTCAGCCCTGCCACTCTGTGTCCTCTGGTTGACAGTTGACTGACTGATCGCCAGGAAATGGTCAGCCTGGTCCGTCCCTGCACCTCACTCACCCTGCACTAAATTCCACTCGCAAAATGTGAGCATGCGAGTGGGATTTTTAAGGGCTGATCTAAAGCATACATACTCTATAAAGTGAACATATTTAAACATTGGTACAATATTAACATTTTTGCATTGATGAACCTATTGCATGGAATTGAACATCCATGCAAGTACAAAAATAGGCATGGGAGGCTTGTACTCACTTGCATGAGCCGATCAACAATTAACTGCGAGGAGGACCTGGCAAGGATGGAGCTGGCCTGCACTGTAGTTGTTACACGGTGGAACGGGTAATAAACACTGAGATAACAAGGCACCAACATCAAGGGGCAGGAGCTGAATATGCTCAATGTGACTGTGAGAACTCCCACTGATTGGAGTGGTCACTCCTATCAGTATGGTCGGCCAAAAAATTACAAGATACCTTGGACTAATGGCTTTCTGTCTGATGGAAGACAAAAATATAGGATTGTGGTAGTAGCTATATAGTAATGTAGTTCAAAAAGCTGAGTGGTACAAAAGCATGATCAAATTAACCTACCATGGAAAGGTGTGATCACAAGTATGTTGGTCCTGTCAGCAAGACACCAGCAGTGTAATTGATGGTGCTAGCAGGAAGTTTAAATAGCCTGAGGCTAATTAGACCAGCTGAGAAAAAGCTTAGAAGCAGCCATGCTCTGCTATGACCCGTGAGGCTGACCATTACGCCGCATTGGATGCAACCATCTGCCTCAGAGTTCCCTGATGGAATGGCGCATGGCTCCAGGCCCACCCCCAAATAGGGGTGAGGGCTGCGTCCTGCCTCATCCCACCATCGGTGCACTTGTAGCCCATCCCACTGCTCCCCAGGCTGGGATGCAAATAGGAAGGAGCAAAGCCATAGGCAAGACTGCCATTGGGCAAAGACACCGTATCGCCTGCTGGCGAGGCAGGGAATCGGAGGTCTCACGCGCATGCGTGTACGAGCAGTACACACATGGCAACCAGCCCCGCCCCATGTGGTGAAAAAGAGAACTGGAAAAAAGAAAAAAATATATATAATGTATCAAACAGGTATGTCAAAACCGAAGGGAGAGATGGTGCCACCCAGTGGTCAAAGGTGATCAGCTCAGGCATGAGGACCATAGAGGACATTGCATCGCCAGTCAGTTTCTGAATGAATCTAGGAATATACAGAATAATTGTCAAATACAATCGATAAGGCGAACAAAAATCGTTGAAGACAAAAGAAAAAAGAAATGAGGGAGAAATTGCATACATTATAGACTATGTGATTCTATATACAACTATGTTAATTTCCACAATAAGAGAACATGGATAAATGCACCCATGGAGTAGAGATAAAACATCCAATTCACAGACCCCTGACTGGAATCCTTCCAGGAAGGATTTAAAATTAAATGCCTCATTGAGGCCAGGAGGTGCAGTGACATTAAGGTGAAAAATCCACCTCAATTCACTCTGTAAGACTGCTTTATTGAAGTCACCACCTCTGGGACTGGAAGAAATATGGTCCAAAGCCAAAAAGCGCACCCTGGGAGTACTATCAGGGTGTACTGTATGGCAATGTCGACCGGGGTCCTTCTTTATTAATGATAACAATGTAACAATAGATTCTTTGCCAAAAGGCTAGTTTGGTTTTGCCAATATAATAACACCCACCTTCACATTGCATCAAATAAACTATGCCCAATGTGCAGCAATTCACGAAATGTCTAGATCTGAATTGTATGCCATTCGTCAAGACAACCACTTTGGTGGTGTCCATATATTGGCAATAGTTGCAAATGCCACATCTGAAGGTGCCAGTCAGTCTATTACGGTTACGTCTGTTGGTTTGAAATTCAATGTGCACAAGTTTGTCTCGTAAAAAAGATGCTCGTCGGTATGTGATGTGGTTGTGTAGATACATATGGTGCTAGGGTAGTGTCAATACTTAATAGATGCCAATATTTCTGTAGTATATTTCTGATTTGTCGGTGTTGTTGGCAATATCTAGTAATCACACGTGTGGGAAAGGATTCTCCAATTGTTTTTTTTTTTGAAAAGAGGAGATCACTTCTACACTTGTTCCTGGCCCTCTTATATGCTTTTTTAAAAATACTATTCGAGTAGCTTCTGGCTCGTAGTCTCTGGCAAAGTATGCCAGCTTCTTTGTCAAAAATAACAATTTCATCTGGTCCTAAAGTATTCACCAAAAGGAATGAAGGCCAAACAATACCTTTTAAATACTTACCTGGTATGTTCTAAAACTCGTGTAGGAGAGGATTCTCCAATTGTTTTTTTTTTTTTTTTCGAAAAGAGGAGATAATTTCTACACTTGTTCCTGGCCCTCTTATATGCTTTTTAAAAAATACTATTCGAGTAGCTTCTGGCTCGTAGTGTCTGGCAAAGTATGCCAGCTTCTTTGTCAAAAAAAACAATTTCATCTGTCCCTAATGTATTCACCAAAAGGGATGAAGGCCAAACAATACCTTTTAAATACTTACCTGGTATGTTCTAAAACTCCTGAGGGGTTATGCTGTGCCTATGAGCACTAGGTTTGTTTTTTAGTTCATAGGATTGGCCAGACCAGGCCATACACACACTGCCAATCTCTTATTTTCTAGTATTAATTATATTGAGGAGCTTTAAAACAATTTAAAATAAACCATTATAAGCAATACAAAAGCAAATAACTAAATGCATTTTATGCGTGGGTGATTTTATCTTATATTTATCAAATAAATGTTAATAAAGAATAATAGTTATGATTGAATTTCAGTAAATATTATAGTGCTTACTTATTTAGCTTTACTTAGATTGTCCATGCCTGACACTTTATATGGAATCCAGAGAATCAGATTTAACCTAAAGTCTAGTAGCTGTAGCAATCGACTGTCTGAATTCACAAATTTGAATGGTCTGTGATGCAACATTCAGATATCAGGTGAATTCTTATGCCGCGTACACACGATCATTTTTCGGCATGTAAAAAACAAAGTTTTAAAAAAATGTCATTTAAAATGATTGTGTCTGGGCTTCACATCTTTTTTTGGGTTCTGAAAAACGGCAAAAAATTTTTTCAAACATGCTGCATTTTTTAACAAAGTTTTAAACGATATAGTTTTGCGGGTTGTAAAAAATGATCGTGTGTGGGCCTAAGCGACGTGAAAAACCTGTGCATGCTCAGAAGCAAGTTATGAGATGGGAGCGCTCGTTCTGGTAAAACTACCGTTTGTAATGGAGTAAGCACATTCATCACACTGTAACATACAGAAAAGCGCAAATCGTCTTTTACTAACACAAAATCAGCTAAATCAGTCCAAAGGGTGGCGCCATCCGAATAGAACTTACCCTTTATAGTGCCATCATACATGTTGTATATCACTGCGCTTTGCTAGAGCTTTTTTTTTACAACGATCGCGTGTGGGCAACGTCGTTTTAATGATTAAGTTGGAAAAAACTTTGGGCCAGATTCACAAAGCACTTACTCCGGAGTATCACGAGTTAGGCACGCGTAAGTCTAAAAATGCACATGCTTATCTATGCCCCGTATCCCCAAAACGATATACGCCTGAAATCCACATTTTTTAGACCGACGTAATTTCGATAGACCGGTGCAGAGTGCGTGCAAAACTGCACTAGACACACCATTGATTTGCCATGCAAATATGCAAATGAGGGAGATACACCGATCCACAAAAGTAAGTTTGTGCGGTGCAGTCTACACGATGTGCTTATCAGCTGCATGGCCAGTCTAAAATTAGAACAAATAAAAGCAGGTTTAAAATTAGACAATCCATCTACATGTCAGCAAAAGCAACACCATTAGGGCCGAGCTGAGCAGCCACACTTGCAGGACATTAATCTGTATGCCAACATGCCAGGAGCATCCTTGCTCATAGCTATACTACTGACTTTAGATGAGCGCAGAAGGAGGAGGGCACGGAGGAGGGCACGGGAGAGTATCTTTGTCGGGTATATCCGTGGGGTGAGCCCAATGGTAATAGGCCCCCCTTTTGGCTGGAATTAAGGTGCAATTGGAGAGATACCCTGTGTTAATAGGAGGGTAGATGTTGGTTCCTCAGCTTCCACTAATTTCAGTGAAATTGAGTAAAGGTGGATTAATTAGGTCAGGAGCATGTGCAGGCCAGCAGGCCCAAAGATTGCTAAAGTAAAATGATCCTATGCTGCTATAAGGATGCCAGTTGTGACCGATGCACCCTAAACCATATAAAACAAAGAAAAAAATGTGTCTCTAGAGTCTAATAGGTGGGAATCCCTACTAGTGTGGTTGATTACACTAGTAACACGTTATGTTCGCTTCCTCTTTTTTTGTTTATTCTCTCACCGATCTGAGGTTGATTCCTTGTGAGTGATCCCCATTAGATGGAAATCCAATCAGTTACCTACTAAGCTAATATGAAGGGTCTGATAATACTTTATGTCTGGTGAGTTTGAACCCCTGCGGGGATTTTGATTCCAACACGTGGTGGATTGAGAGTGGGTTGGCTGGTGCACGCTTCCCTTTCCTATCTGACACTACTTCTGGACAACTCACAGACTGTGGTTGTTTCTTTACATCAAGACTTTCCATCTTTTTGCCTACTTATGGTGGAGTTGGACACCTATATCCAATTTCAGCGCTGTTCTGCATTTGTTACTGAAATCAATTATTTTGGACTTTGAATGCTTTTTTGTTATTTGATCTAATTTTTAAACAGCTGCTTTTATATATATATATATATATATATATATATATATATATATATATATATATATATATATATTCTGTTTCTCTGATTGCAGTTCAGAGGAATACATTGTGCTCTATTGTTCCTTAAAAGGGTATTGTCTGTTTGGCGCTGAGGAGTGTATTATAGGCCTTGGGAATACACTGGGCCAGATTCAGATACAATTGCATTGGCGCAGAGTATCAGAGATACACTACGCCGCCGTATTTTACCAGGCTATACGCCGAATTCTGGTAGATTTTGTCCCTTACGGTACGGCGGCGTAGTGTATTTCTCGCCGCGTAATCGAAATACGCGATTAGGGGGCGTGAAGTATTTAAATTAGGCGCGTCCCCGCGGCGATCGAACTGCGCATGCTCCGTTCAGAAATTTCCCGCCGTGCATTGCGCGAAATAACGTTGTTACGTAATTTTTTGTTTGAGTAGCGTCATTTACGGACATTCCTATTCCCGGACGACTTATGTAAAAAATAAAAAAAGACGTCGGAAAACGTTGAAATATAACGCGGGAACGACGGCCATACTTAACATGGGCTGTCTAATATTAGACCAGCAAAAAGCTGGTATAATTTTACGCAGCAAAAAGATGACTTGTGTACTCACTTTTGTTGCCATCAGTTTAGACATTCATGACTATATGTTGAGTTATTTTGATGGGAGGAGCAAATTTACACTGTTATACAAGCTGCACACTCATGACTTTAATTTCTTCAGTGTTGTCACGTGAAAATATATAATAAAATATTTACAAAAATGTGAGGGGTTTACTCACTTTTGTGAGATACTGTATATTGGTATGTGTGTTATCGGAGCCATAAGGTATAGAAGACAATTGAAAAAAACTGAATCTAGTTGTTCAACTGTGCCAAATGATTGACCAGGGCTTTCTGCTGGTACCTGTAGACAAAAGGATTGCCACACAGTATGGCTGAAATTGGTCAAATTCAGATTCATATTCAGTAATAAAAAATGATAGCTATTAATATGGGCAGAAAATTACAATTTCAAATTACTATAATTGGCTATAAGGCATCCAGAAAAGTACAGGGAGGTCATACGATGACCTAGCATTCTAGTAAAATCATTATGCAATCACTATATCCAGTGTCTCCTGCTTATCCTGATCTGGCTATAAGATAAATAGAATGAATAATACATTGTACATTTTCCCATTATATCATAGTAAAAAGAATGTTCAAGAATAAAACACAGAGGACGAGGAAAGAAAAAAAAAATCCAAACTGTTTTCAAAAGTCGCAACTTATTTATATTTTATGGCTTTAACTTTCACTGGCATATATTATGTCTAATTTTTTTGTGCAAAAAACAATAAATCTATATTCTGATCATAAATATTTTTTAAGACGATGGTGGAGCTCCAATTACCTGCCATGACTTTCATTGTTATAAAGATGTAATTCTTATATTGAAATGTGGCATGGAAATGTGAGAAAACTGGGCTGCAGAATAAGAATCAGAATTTAGCAGGTTTATATGATTGTTTGGCCGAAGGCAAAAGTAATAAAATTCAACATTTAAGCACCATTGGGGCTTATAGAATGAAGACATCTGCATTATTATATTAAAATCTTCCATGGTGTAATAAATACAACTGACAGTAGTGCATGACATTCTTTATGAAAAATATGTTGATAGCTGCTCAGTCTTAAATACTGAAGAAACCTAAATGTAAAATTGTATGTGTAGTTTGTAGCTAAATGCTCAACAGATGTCCACATTATTGTTCACCGTTGGGCATAAGAAATCAATCTTTTACTTAACCAGTGAAAAACATCACGTTTTTGTTTTTAAATGGCATTTAAAGCATAATTAGGACACAAGTTTGTTTTCTTATTGGAATGGTATTAATTTATGAAAATTATTATTTGGGCACAAATTAATTAAATATTGATGTAACCTATTGTCTTCTATTTGGTAAAATAGTTTACTATAATATCATAATATAAAGAAATGCTGGCTTATAACACGTTTTCTAAAAGAGTGGCAAAGGTGGAAAACATGGCGTATCTGTACGATCTACACATCTTCTCCAGATGCACAGGTCAATACCCCCAGTTTATGTCATATGATATCATTGGTTTATATAATATTTTGATGCTCTGTGTCTCCAATGGGAGGTAAAGGTTCCTCCAGAGGTATAGAATCAAAGTATTAATGACCTTTTCCAGAAAACCTACATTTTTATGCTCCCTGTCACAGATCGGCTGCGGAGCTGATCTGTGTCTTACCTTTACTGCTGTAGGTTGGCAGACACCTGTTGTTTCACAAGCTTGTGTTCAACTCTGGCTGCACTCAGCAGCTATGGGTGTCGCCGGCTTCACCTGTTACTTAATATATTCTTCCTTCCAGCTACTTCCTGTCCACCACTCATGTGCCTCGCTATTTAAATTCCACTCAGACCAGTTTTTGGTAGCTTGAGCAACACTTGTTTCTGAGCACCCTTCCAGTTACCTGTTTTACCTGACTTCTCGTGAACTGATCTCTTGTGTACCAACTCGGATAGTTCTCCTGATTACGTTGTCTGCTGCCCGCCCGGACCTTGGTTCGCTATCCGGCTCTGCTTTTGCTTCATCCATCCATCCGTGTCTGACTGAGTCTTCTGGTACTTTCCTCACAAGCAGGGTGAACCTGGGGGTCGTGACCTGAGGTCAGCACGCAGCTAAGCCCAAACCCTGGCAAAATACCAGCTGGCCATTAGATCCCATGCCCTGGGGGATCCTGTGTCACCTGCTCGCCTGTGGGCTCACATCAGTACCATTGTGAAACTCCCAAGTCACAACAAATGGCTTTGCCACACAAATAACAGCTGGTAAAGTTACAGACAACAAAATGGAGCAAAGTTTTGATTCATCAGACATTGTTCATGTAAAAAACTGAGGTTAAGACAAGTAGCTTACAAGCTGAGTTGTATACCAAATTCTAAAATTCATAAAACATAGGAATTTTTTGCAAATAGTATGCCACCTCACCTAATTTTAAATTCAGCCCCCGCGATTATGAAAAAGCACAAAACATACAAAAAATAGGTAAAGGCATAGACATCTAATGGCGCGTACACATGATTGGAGTATCCAATGTTCTTAAATCTGTTCAAGCTGTCTTGCATACACACTGTCAGATTAAATTCCGACTGCCAAACTGTGGTGACGTAAAACACTACGACGAGCCGATAAAAATTAAGTTCAATGCTTCTGAGCATGTGTTGACTTGATTCTGAGCATGTGTGGCATTTTCTCAGACGGAATTCCACACAGACGATCAAAATTTCTCATCGGAAGAATTTAAAACTATTTTTTTACTCCGATGGAAAAAAGTCAGATGGGGCCCACACACAATCGGAATTTCCGATGAAGCAAGTCCATCTGACTTTTTTCATTGGAAAATCTGATCGTGTGTATGCGGCAGTAAACTCTATAGCAGTGGCGGCCCATCCATAGGGGGAGCATTGGCGCCGCCCCCCTCCCCCCAAAGCCAGTAACAAAACAAAAATATATATATATATATATTTTTGGCCCTTTAAGAAAAAAAAAGGTCCTTTAACAGCACTACTATGTTCAGGGTGGACGCCGGTCACAGTGCACTGCTATAGCGTCATTGAAGCATCATGCCAATGCAAGCAGGCAAGACGCTTCATTTGCAGTTTTTTTTTAAGTTCTGTGGCTATGTGCAGTGCGCCACAAGCCAATCACTCTCCAGTGTCTCCACTCTCCACTCTAATTGGGTCCTGCTGCTTCCTCACTGCCGAAGGAAATGGGCGGTGCTTTCCCCAGGGCAGTGTTACTTTCGGTTTTGGCTCCAGGACGACTGTAAGGTAGGTAACTTATTAAAACACTTTATTTGTCTCATTGTCTGTCCTGTCCAGTGTCACTGTCCACTCCATCCATGTCCAGCAGCACCCTGTGCTGTATGCTCAGCTCTGCTGTATCTATCTATCTATCTCTCTATCTATCTATCTGTGTGTCTATATATCTATCTATCTATCTATCTCTATCTATCTATCTATCTATCTATCTATCTATCTATCTATCTATCTATCTATCTATCTATCTACCTAATTATCTATCTATCTATCTATCTATCTATCTATCTATCTATCTATCTATCTATCTATCTATTTGTGTGTGTCTATCTATATGTATGTCTGTCTGTCTATCTATCTATATATCCATCTATCTCTGTATCTATCTCTGTCTGTCTGTGTCTGTCTGTCTTTTTTTGTCTTTTTCTTTTTTTTTTTTCTCCACTTCAGACTTAACCATAGCTTGAGACCTACTAATGGTTATATTCAATTATTCTGTCTCGACTTTTTTTGCATCATATGTGGAGTTCTTATTAAATTTCTTTGAAAAATGTTTGCATTGGTAATAGCCTATTTTGCTCCATGAGATCTTTTAATTGGATGTTATCTCTCTTGATTCAATTTCCGGAAAAAAAAAAATTCTCCTGGAGGGAAAAATTGTGTATCTTTCAAGGGCATAAGTGGTGAATTAAAATTCCATCCTTCTTTCTTATGGATCTGGTCCCAAAGTGTTAGTGCATGTCTTGTGATATCGTGGACGTCGGGACTTAATCTTCTGTACTGTGCCGGAACCCAGATTAGCTATTTTACTCAATTTATTTTCCATATCTACCCATCTTTTTTCTACATAATTTTTTGCCCATTTTTTGCCCATTCTATGACTCGTGACAAAATAATTGAATAGTAGTAATTTTTTATTAACAAGAAAAATTGCGCTTATCTAAAAATGGTTCTCAAATACCAATAAAGGCAAAATGATAACAAACATTACAACAGGAAGGCAGCAGCTCTTATGCAAATTACACTAAGAAGACAGGAAAAAAGAGGGGGGGTTAGAGCTGCGCCATGACATCCGGACACAGTGTGAGCCGATAGTCCTCAATACCAATAGGATAAAAATGCTCTTCCACAAAAATTGAGGGTGCAAAAGAGTCTGTGTTATATACAACTTGGAGAGACATGTGTCTGCTTGGAGCGGAATATAACAGTCACCAACGTGATGCACCGCACACTTCAATCTTCGGTGAGACCCACCACCAGTTGTATAAAGCAGCTTACCAGATGAACTATAAATGACAGCAGTCGGCTATAGCCCAGCCGCGGCCTTTACGGGGAGATTCACTTCCTGGATGGAACTCAGCAGACTTAGACTCCAGCACATCAGCCAGACACCAGACACCACCGCGCGGTCATGTATAGAGAATAGCAGACATAGTGTAATCCCGCAAAGATTATTTATTAAAACACAAGATTAGGTGTGAGCAAAGTACTGTAGACGCCATCTTGGACGAGGGCAAAATGCCAATACTCGACCGCGAGTTCAGTATCTGAACCTATTGGAGTCAGTGACATGGGATAAAAACATGATAAATCAATTCGATTGTATGGCGAACAGGCACTTACGCTCATACAAGGAAAAAAGAAGGGGGGGGAAAGGGGAAACTTTTACAATTTTAAGGACTGTCAGATGAATCATCCAGAGGAAAGCCCTTCAATGTAACGTGCACATCTCCAGGGTGACATCCAGTGGGATATTAGGAAACTCCACTAGAAGAACAGCCTCTATGATAGTAGTGCTTGTATCCATTCGAAAATTAATCTATTAATAATAAGAGTGCACTGGGTGATCAAACCACAGATCCCGGGTGCTCTACATAATCCTAGTTAGTCTCATAAGTGCATAACTATATTAAATAAATAAATAGATGAAAGTAAAAAAAAAAAAATGTCATCTAATTCAATACAATACTGATCCACTAATGACATTGGACAGAAACCTTATATTAAGTAAAGGCCAGTATCTTACATAGGAATGAAATTAAAAATGAAATTAAATAAAATTAAGGCTTGTGTATGTATTTATACAAATAGCCACACACTCATAGTGCATCTCTAGACATAGTACAAGTGAGTAAAAAACTCAAGTGAATATAAGTGATATCCTAATATTCCTGTGTAAGGTGAAGTGACACCCTTCACGTGAGTGAACCCAAAAAATTGTTATTATTATATATAAAAAATTTGTAAATAAAATAAAATTGGTTAATAGTGAAGTGCAAGAATTTGATGGGCTTATATTGAAAAGGCCCCTTGGCAATATTAGTGTAAAAAACAACAGCAGTATTACTATAAAACCTTCCTGGTCAGTCTACCCTGGCGTCGACCGTAGGGATTGCTACACGTCACAGTGAGTTTACATATGGTATTTTATCAAAAAATAGTTATCCTCAAACTTACAGAGCCAGCATATAAAAACACAAAACTAATTTACGCATTATTAATAAACGCGTTGACATCTGTTTCAATATTGAGGCCATATGGAGCATAAGATTTCAACCGATATATCCAGCTCATCTCCATTTTTGAAATGGTCCTCACCAAATGACTACCCCTCCAGTTGGGTTTAAACTTATCTATTCCCAAAAACAGGGTGTTTGATGGATTTCTGTCGTGCTTGAGACGATAATGTTTAGAAACAGAGTGATTCCTAAAGCCCATCAATATATTGGTTATATGTTCATTGATGCGAACTTGTAGGGCCCGCTTGGTGTGTCCCACGTATTGCAGGCCACATGGGCACTGCAACAAGTAGACAACCCCTGTAGAAGCACACGTAATACAGGATTTTATAATGTGCTCTTGTCCAGTGACTGTGGAGGTAAATGAAGTGATGCGTCTCTGTGAACATGAGTTCAAAGAGCACACCCTACATCTCCTGCACTTATAATATCCTGTTAGTTGATCAAAAAATCCAATGCCTACAGTAGGAGGATTTAAAACGCTGTTAGCTACCTGAGATCTCAATGGTTGCGTCCCTCTGAAGATGATTCGTGGTTCCTTTAATACATTATCATTCAGTGCCAGATGCCAATGTTTGCTTATAAGATCCTTTACACTCTTATGCTGGACTGAGTATGTTGTAATGAAAGGTACACCTAATGGGAATTGACCCTCTTGCGTTGGGACCTTATCCACTAAGAGATTTTCTCTATTAGTGCTCAATACCTCATCTCTTACCACCCTCAGAGATTCTGCCGAGTAGCCTTTTTCTAAAAATCTATCAGTCAGGACCTGAGCCTGTCCCAAAAAATCCCTAGTGTCACTGCAATTCCTTCTAAGTCTTAAGTATTGACTTTTGGGGACTCCAGTGATCCAAGGTCTATGGTGGCAGATGGTATAATGGAGTTCCTATCAGTCTCCTTGAAATAGGTAGAAGTCACAAAACTGTCACCCACTATTTTTATATTCAAATCCAAATAGTGTACTTCTGACTGGCTAGCCTCAAACTTGAGGACTATTCCCCTATCGTTACAGTTTAAGAGAGACATGAAGGACACCAAACTCTGATGGTCACCAGCCCATAGGAGGAGGATGTCATCAATGTACCTCGCCCAAAGGGTCACCTGAGACATGACCCCGGGCACGATGACATCCTCCTCCCACTTAGCCATAAAAATGTTGGCCAAACTTGGGGCATACTTGGCCCCCATGGCCACCCCCGTGTCTTGTCTGTAAAAACTTCCCTCAAACCTAAAGTAGTTCGAGGCGGCGGCGAATTTAAGTAGAGACATGATGAACTCTATTTGTTTGCTCTTTAGTCCTGATTTGAGTTCCAGGTAATAATTAACCGCCTCAAAACCTAAATGGTGGGGGATAATGGTGTAGAGGGAAGTTACGTCAACCATAACCATCCACATGTCACTGGTAGGTGAATAGTTGGACAGCAGGTTGATAATATGCTTAGAGTCCCTTATGTACAGTTCCTGCCGCCGAGAATGTGTTTTTAGCACGACAGCATCGCGCTGATTCTCGGCGACAGGCTGCCGACATCTCGCACTCGCTGGAATAGTAAAAGCACATTCCAGCGAGTGTGTCATAGAAGCGACGGGGATCCGACGCGGATTCCCGCCAATTCTACACGTGGGCGGAGTTTGTTATGAATCCTGAGAAGGAAGTCCCCGCCGGATTTAAATAAAAATCCGGCATGGGTTCCCCCCTCAGGAGCATAGCGGGCCCTTAGGTCTGGTATGGGTTGTAAGGAGACCCCCCCTATGCCGAAAAAACGGCGTGGGGGTCCCCCCACAATCCATACCAGACCCGTATCCAAAGCACGCCGGCCGGCCGGTCAGGAAGGGAGTGGGGGCGAGCGAGCGCCTCCCCCCTCCTGAGCTGTACCGGGCAGCATGCTCTCAACATGGGGGGGTCAGGTGCTCTGGGGCAGGGGGCGCACTGAGGCCCCCCACCCCAGAGCACCCTGTCCCCATGTTGATGAGGACAGGGCCCCTTCCCGACAACCCTGGCCGTTGGTTGTCGGGGTATGCGGGCGGGAGGCTTATCGGATTCTGGAAGCCCCCTTTAATAAGGGGGCCCCCAGATACCGGCCCCCCACCCTAAGTGAATGAGTATGGGGTACATTGTACCCCTACCCATTCACCTGGAGGCAAAGTGTAAACACAAATAAACCACACAGGGTATTGAAATATTTTATTAGTTGGCTGCCAGGGGGGGGGTGTGTATGATCACTTTTATAAAAGCGCCCCCCTCCAGGGGGCTTCTGCGGGGGGGGGGTGGGTGCAGCTGTTCTTCGCCGCCATCTGGTTCTCTTCCGCCGCCGGGGGGGCGCTTTGATAAAATCGCCCACCACCCTGCGGGCTTCCTTCGACATCTTCGGCGGCGGGTGGGTCTTCTCCCACTCTCCGGTGTCTTCTCCCGATCTCCGGGGGTCTTCTCCGCTCTCCGGTGTCTTCTTCTTCTTCAGGACTCGCCGCCGCTATCTTCGTGTGTTAGCTCAATTACTAGCGGCGGTGAGTCCCCCCTGTGACGTCGGCTTCTTCTTCTTCTCTTCTCCAGGTGTTGACGCGACGCTGTTATGGCGGGCGTGTGGCTCGCAGCGAGTTATATAGGCCTGTCTTGTGACGTCGCAGTCCCATCATGCTCCGGTAGGTACCACGTGGGTAGGTAGCACATGGTACCTACCGGAGCATGATGGGACTGCGACGTCACAAGACAGGCCTATATAACTCGCTGCGAGCCGCGCGCCCACCATAACAGCGGAAGGAAGCGTTGCGTCAACATCTGGAGAAGAGAAGAAGAAGAAGCCGACGTCACAGAAGAGGGGACTCGCCGCCGTTAGTAATTGAGCTAACACACGAAGATAGCAGCGGCGAGTCCTGAAGAAGAAGAAGACACCGGAGAGCGGAGAAGACCCCCAGAGAGCGGAGAAGACCCCCGGAGAGCGGGAGAAGACCCCGGAGAGTGGGAGAAGACCCCCCCGCCGCCGAAGATGTCGAAGGAAGCCCGCCCGGTGGTGGGCGCTTTTATCAAAGCGCCCCCCCCGGCGCTGGAAGAGAACCAGACGGCGGCGAAGAACAGCAGCACCCACCCCCCCACAGAAGCCCGCCGGAGGGGGGCGCTTTTATAAAAGTGATCATACACACCCCCCCTGGCGGCCAACTAATAAAATATTTCAATACCCTGTGTGGTTTATTTGTGTTTACATTTTGCCTCCAGGTGAATGGGTAGGGGTACAATGTACCCCATACTCATTCACTTAGGGTGGGGGGCCGGAATCTGGGGGCCCCCTCTTTATAGGGAGCTTCCAGATTCCGATAAGCCTCCCGCCCGCATACCCCGACAACCAACGGCCAGGGTTGTCGGGAAGGGGCCCTGTCCTCATCAACATGGGGACAGGGTGCTCTGGGGTGGGGGGCCGCAGTGCGCCCCCTGCCCCAGAGCACCTGACCACCCCATGTTGAGGGCATGCTGCCCGGTACGGCTCAGGAGGGGGGGGCGCTGGCTCGCCCCCACTCCCTTCCTGACCGGCCGGCCGGTGTGCTTTGGATACAGGTCTGGTATGGATTGTGGGGGGACCCCCACGCCGTTTTTTCGGCGTAGGGAGGGTCTCCCTACAACCCATACCAGACCTAAGGGCCCGCTATGCTCCTGAGGGGGGAACCCATGCCAGATTTTTATTTAAAATCCGGCGGGGACTTCCTTCTCAGGATTCATAACAAACTCCGCCCATGTGTAGAATTGGCGGGAATCCGCGTCGGATCCCCGTCGCTTCTATGACGGCTTTGTCTCCATCGCGGCAAGCCAGCTCGGCGCTGGCTCCCGCGATGGGGCTCGCAAGTGCTCAATCTCGCCGAAAAAGGGAGCGAGATTGACACAATATCCCAGTCACCTACTGTAGGAGGGGATCGGCTTTACAAGTGGCTGTAAATAAAAATCAATATATCTGCCCACCCGGGACGTGATCGAATCAATCCCACTAACAATGGGATGTCCTGGGGGGGCAGATAGGATCCTTGTGAAGTTTAGGTAAATAATAAATCGTTGGTGTACATGGGGCCTTAGGTACCAGATACAGTCTCTCCTTTGGGGTTAGGATGCCATCATACAGGCCTTTATCAACCAGCAACTTTAGATCTTTAATATATTTGGCTCGGGGGTCCCCTGGTAGCATAGTATAGGTGTTGGTATCATCCACTATATTGGGCATCTCTTGCAGATAATCTGCCTTGTCCAACACAACAATCCCCCCCCCCTTTGTCAGCTGGCCTTATGACTAATTCCCCATTTTTGCACAGGGTGTCAAGACCCTCTTGTAGGGTTTTATTTAATTTTGCCTTTTTAACCTCCATCGTTGCTAGATCTCTAATAAGCACATCCCTGAAGACTTTCAAGGAAGGTGCTAGAGCCCCTGGGGGGTTAAAAAGGGATGCATTAGACAACCCGGAATGGACATATTGGTTTGTAACACCTTTTTCTGTGTGTGACACACCCATCATATATCTCTTTATATTTAATTTTCTTACGAATTTATGGATGTCCATAAATGTGTGAAATTTATCAAGATTTGTTGGGGGGACAAATTTAAGGCCTTTATCAAGAATACATTTCTCAGAGTTACTCAAAACCTTAGTACTCAAATTGAAAATCCCTCTTCCTGCTGCGTTCTTGCTCTTTTTAATTGCTCTGATCCGCCTCCCCCCTCTAGACCCTCTTCTCTTTCTCCTTGCCTCTTTAGCCCTTGGGTGGGTTTGTGAAAACCCCAGCTATTAAACCCATTGGGTGCTGGAGGGCCTGAAGGGATAGGGGGTCTAGTATAGGATTGGTATACTTGAGGAAGGGTGGTTCTTTGTGTGGAGTATTGGGGTTCCTCAGGGAAAGGAAAAAATTCTGGCCCCTCTCTGTCGCTAAGTGGAAAGAACGCATTGGACACTGGGATATTGTAGTCCCAGCCAGAGGCTCCCTCCCCCCTATATAGGGAGGGGGATTGTACCTCTGTATCACCTCCCTGGTTCTGTTTACAACTATTAGGGTAGTCAACATATGGTTCCTTCCCTCTATGGGACCCCTGTGACCACCCCCTACCGCGTGGGGGATACCCTCTTGGTTTTGGAGGTGGTCCCTGATATTGTGGTCCATAGTAGACATTAGGGCCGTAATCCACTCTGGGGCCCCCCGTCGGGCGAGCCTGGCCCCTTTGTGAATACCCCCCCTGGGTGGCCCATGGCCTCTCCTGGGCGATTGGGAGGATTGTGGTACCGACTTCTTCCCACTAACAATGGTCTTTTTAGGGACCACCGATGGTGCCTGTTGGAACCCATACAAGTCGGACCCTCATTCAGTAGGGACTGTAGTATCCATTTCGTTGGAACTAGTTTTACTTTGTTCCTCCCTCAATTTTTGTGGAAGAGCATTTTTATCCTATTGGTATTGAGGACTATCGGCTCACACTTTGTCCGGATGTCATGGCGCAGCTCTAACCCCCCCTCTTTTTTCTTGTCTTCTTAGTGCAATTTGCATAAGAGCTGCTGCCTTCCTGTTGTAGTGTTTGTTATCATTTTGCCTTTATTGGTACTTGAGAACCATTTTTAGATAAGCACAATTTTTCTTGTTAATATTTTCTGCTGTTTTGCTTATTATTGCTGCTGTCATTTATTTTAATCATTCCCCATCTGGATTTTTTATCATGGATATTTTTGAATTCAGAGCCAGTAAGATGGTAAATGTTGAAGGGGTATTTGAATCCTTTAAAGAGGATGAGAGTGATCTGGGGGGGACGTTTGTTCGTTTGAAGAACCTTATGGTTTCAGGGACATTGTTTACTTGGAGACATATGTCAAACATCGCATGGTCCCCGCAGTTTGAGGTGGGAGTTGGCCCCACAAAAAGGAGACACAGATCTCGAGGGTTGGTATAAGTACTTCAACCTTGCTGGTGTTGCCTTCCTTCGATTTTTGATTAAAAGGAAGGCCTCCAAGCTGTCCAGGCTAGATGAAGAGACCAAACTCATCAGGGACAAATTGAGCCCTATTAAAGATTGTGACGAATATCGAGATAGGTCTCTAAGCCTCCAACAAATCATGGAAAAGGAGGACAAATAACAACGTATTAAGAAAAAGAAAAAATACAATAGAGATCTTTTGGACTACCATGAAGGTAATGTCTTTAGTTGGCAAAATAACATTTTGGAGGAACAAAGTAAAACTAGTTCCAACTAAATGGATACTACAGTCCCTACTGAAGGAGGGTCCGACTAGTATGGGTTCCAACAGGCACCATCGGTGGTCCCTAAAAAGACCATTGTTAGTGGGAAGAAGTCCTCCCAATCGCCCAGGAGAGGCCATGGGCCACCCAGGGGGGGGGGGGTATTCACAAAGGGGCCAGGCTCACCCGACGGGGGGGGGGGGGCCAGAGTGGATTACGGCCCTAATGTCTACTATGGACCACAGTATCAGGGACAAATTCCAAAACCAAGAGGGTATCCCCCACGCGGTAGGGGGTGGTCACAGGGGTCCCATAGAGGGAAGGAACCATATGTTGACTACCCTAATAGTTGGAAACAGAACCAGGGAGGTGATACAGAGGTACAATCCCCCTCCCTATATAGGGGGAGGGATCCTCTGGCTGGGACTACAATATCCCAGTGTCCAATGCGTTCTTTCCACTTAGCGACAGAAAGGGGCCGGAATTTTTTCCTTTCCCTGAGGAACCCCAATACTCCACACAAAGAACCACCCTTCCTCAAGTATACCAATCCTATACTAGACCCCCTATCCCTTCAGGCCCTCCAGCACCCAATGGGTTTAATAGCTGAGGTTTTCACAAACCCACCCAAGGGCTAAAGAGGCAAGGAGAAAGAGAAGAGGGTATAGAGGGGGAGGCGGATCAGAGCAATTAAAAAGAGCAAGAATGTAGCAGGAAGAGGGATTTTCAATTTGAGTACTAAGGTTTTGAGTAACTCTGAGAAACTTATTCTTGATAAAGGCCTTAAATTTGTCCCCCCAACAAATCTTGATAAATTTCACACATTTATGGACATCCATAAATTCGTAAGAAAATTAAATATAAAGAGCTATATGATGGGTGTGTCACACACAGAAAATGGTGTTACAAACCAATATGTCCATTCCGGGTTGTCTAATGCATCCCTTCTTAACCCCCCAGGGGCTCTAGCACCTTCCTTGAAAGTCTTCAGGGATGTGCTTATTAGAGATCTAGAAACAATGGAGGTTAAAAAGGCAAAATTAAATAAAACCCTACAAGAGGGTCTTGACACCCTGTGCAAAAATAGGGAATTAGTCATAAGGCCAGCTGACAAAGGGGGGGGAGTGGGATTGTTGTGTTGGACAAGGCAGATTATCTGCAAGAGATGCACAATATAGTGGATGATACCAACACCTATACTATGCTACCAGGGGACCCCCGAGCCAAATGTATTAAAGATCTAAAGTTGCTGGTTGATAAAGGCCTGTATGATGGCATCCTAACCCCAAAGGAGAGACTGTATCTGGTACCTAAGGCCCCACGTACACCAACGATTTATTATTTACCTAAACTTCACAAGGATCCTATCTGCCCCCCGGGACGTCCCATTGTTAGTGGGATTGATTCGATCACGTCCCGGGTGGGCAGATATATTGATTTTTATTTACAGCCACTTGTAAAGCAGATCCCCTCCTACATAAGGGACTCTAAGCATATTATCAACCTGCTGTCCAACTATTCACCTACCAGTGACATGTGGATGGTTACGGTTGACGTAACTTCCCTCTACACCATTATCCCCCACCATTTAGATTTTGAGGCGGTTAATTATTACCTGGAACTCAAATCAGGACTAAAGAGCAAACAAATAGAGTTCATCATGTCTCTACTTAAATTCGCCGCCGCCTCGAACTACTTTTGGTTTGAGGGAAGTTTTTACAGACAAGACACGGGGGTGGCCATGGGGGCCAAGTATGCCCCAAGTTTGGCTAACCTTTTTATGGCTAAGTAGGAGGATGCCATCGTGCCCGGGGTCATGTCTCAGGTGACCCTTTGGGCGAGGTACATTGATGACATCCTCCTCCTATGGGCCGGTGACCATCAGAGTTTGGTGTCCTTCATGTCTCTCTTAAACCGTAACGATAGGGGAATAGTCCTCAAGTTTGAGGCTAGCCAGTCAGAAGTACACTATTTGGATTTGAATATAAAAATAGTGGGTGACAGTTTTGTGACTTCTACCTATTTCAAGGAGACTGATAGGAACTCCTTTATACCATCTGATAGCTGCCACCATAGACCTTGGATCACTGGAGTCCCCAAAAGTCAATAATTAAGACTTAGGAGGAATTGCAGTGACACTAGGGATTTTTTGGGACAGGCTCAGGTCCTGACTGATAGATTTTTAGAAAAAGGCTACTCGGCAGAATCTCTGAGGGTGGCAAGAGATGAGGTATTGAGCACTAATAGAGAAAATCTCTTAGTAGATAAGGTCCCAACGCAAGAGGGTCAATTCCCATTAGGTGTACCTTTCATTACAACATACTCAGTCCAGCATAAGAGTGTAAAGGATCTTATAAGCAAACATTGGCATCTGGCACTGAATGATAATGTATTAAAGGAGGCTCTCCCTGAGAAATCACAAATCATCTTCAGAGGGGCGCAACCATTGAGATCTCAGGTAGCTAACAGCGTTTTAAATCCTCCTACTGTAGGCATTGGATTTTTTGATCAACTAACAGGATATTATAAGTGCAGGAGATGTAGGGTGTGCTCTTTGAACTCATGTTCAAAGAGACGCATTACTTCATTTACCTCCACAGTCACTGGACAGGAGCACACTATAAAATCCTGTATTACGTGTGCTTCTACAGGGGTCGTCTACTTGTTGCAGTGCCCATGTGGCCTGCAATACGTGGGATGCACCAAGCGGGCCCTACAAGTTCGCATAAATGAACATATAACCAATATATTGACGGGCTTTAGGAATCACTCTGTTTCTAAACATTATCATCTCAAGCACGACAGAAATCCATCAAACACCCTGTTTTTTGGGATAGATAAGTTTAAACCCAACTGGAGGGGTAGTCATTTGGTGAGGACCATTTCAAAAATGGAGATGAGCTGGATTTATCGGATGAAATCTTATTCTCCATATGGCCTCAATATTGAAACAGATGTCAACGTGTTTATTAATAATGCATAAATTAGTTTTGTGTTTGTATATGCTGGCTCTGTAAGTTTGAGGATAACTATTTTTTGATAAAATACCATATGTAAACTCACTGTGACGTGTAGCAATCCCTACGGTCGACGCCAGGGTAGACTGACCAGGAAGGTTTTATAGTAATACTGATGTTGTTTTTTACACTAATATTGCCAAGGGGCCTTTTCAATATAAGCCCATCAAATTCTTGCACTTCACTATTAACCAATTTTATTTTATTTACAAATTTTTTATATATAATAATAATAATTTTTTGGGTTCACTCACGTGAAGGGTGTCACTTCACATTACACAGGAATATTAGGATATCACTTATATTCACTTGAGTTTTTTACTCACTTGTACTATGTCTAGAGATGCACTATGAGCTTGTGGCTATTTGTATAAATACATACACAAGCCTTAATTTTATTTAATTTAATTTTTTAATTTCATTCCTATGTAAGATACTGGCCTTTACTTAATATAAGGTTTCTGTCCAATGTCATTAGTGGATCAGTATTGTATTGAATTAGATGACATATTTTTTTTTAACTTTCATCTATTTATTTATTTAATATAGTTATGCACTTATGAGACTAACTAGGATTATGTAGAGCACCCGGGATCTGTGGTTTGATCACCCAGTGCACTCTTATTATTTATAGATTAATTTTCGAATGGATACCAGCACTACTATCGTAGAGGCTGTTCTTCTAGTGGAGTTTCCTAATATCCCACTAGATGTCACCCTGGAGATGTGCACGTTACATTGAAGGGCTTTCCTCTGGATGATTCATCTGACGGACCTTATAATTGTATAAGTTTCCCCTCCCCCCCCCCTTCTTTTTTCTTTGTATGAGCGTAAGTGCCTGTTCGCCATACAATCGAATTGATTTATCATGTTTTTATCCCATGTCACTGACTCCAATAGGTTCAGATATTGAACTCGTGGTCGAGTATTGGCATTTTGCCCTCGTCCAAGATGGCGCCTACAGTACTTTGCTCACACCTCGCCTCGCGGCGAGGTCTGAGCCCATATAATGGATGACGCACCGCAACGCCCTATCCCATTGACAACTTCCAATGACGAAACGTGTCTGGGAGGACGTGCAGTGACGTCATCGCGTTTAGGAGGAAGGGCTCCGCCTATGTGTTCGCCGGACGGCAACAATCTTTTTATGTGCCTTTAATACTCCTACTAAATGTGAGTGAGTTTTTTAATCTTGTGTTTTAATAAATAATCTTTGCGGGATTACACTATGTCTGCTATTCTCTATACATGACCGCGCGGTGGTGTCTGGTGTCTGGCTGATGTGCTGGAGTCTAAGTCTGCTGAGTTCCATCCAGGAAGTGAATCTCCCCGTAAAGGCCGCGGCTGGGCTATAGCCGACTGCTGTCATTTATAGTTCATCTGGTAAGCTGCTTTATACAACTGGTGGTGGGTCTCACCGAAGAGTGAAGTGTGCGGTGCATCACATTGGTGACTGTTATATTCCGCTCCAAGCAGACACATATCTCTCCAAGTTGTATATAACACAGACTATTTTGCACCCTCAATTTTTGTGGAAGAGCATTTTTATCCTATTGGTATTGAGGACTATCGGCTCACACTGTGTCCGGATGTCATGGCGCAGTAATTTTTTATATCCGGTGCCCCCAACCCCCCTTGTGACTTGTCTTTTGTCAAAAGTGTTAGTTTAATTCGTGTTTTTTTCCCCCTCCATATAAATTTAAGGAACATTGACTGAAGTTTTAAAAAAAAAATTGTGGAATTCGAATTGGGAGCATCTGTATATTATAAACGATTTTTGGTAGTATTATAATTTTAAAGATATTTATCCTCCCGGTCCATGTTAATTGTCCTGGTGCGATTCTGTTAAGGTCATCTTTGATATCATTTAATAGTGGGATAAAGTTGGTTTTATAAAGAGTCTCTCTAGAGTTTCCTAATCTAATTCCAAGGTAATTTAGGTCTTTTTTCCAACAAAATGGGAAATTTTTCTGTAAAGCATTTCTTTTTTTTTTAAGGAGATTAATATTCAATATTTCTGATTTAATTGGGTTTATCTTAAAGGCAGATAACATACCATATTATTTTATTGTTTTAATTATGTTAGGCAGGGTTGTCCTGGGGTTTGCTACATAAAATAGAATGTTGTCGACATAAGCTGCCAATTTATGTTCCTCACCTCCTAGAATTATCCCCCTGATGTCCACGCTTCACCTTATCTCTTTCAGAAGAGGTTCTAGTACGAGCGTGAAAAGCAGCGTGGACAGCGGGCATCCCTGTCAAGTCCCATTGATTTTAAGCGGGCATCTTCCCGATTTTAATTCTTGCAGTCGGTCTGTTGTACAAAGCTCCTATCCAGTACCTCATTCTGGGTCCTATTTCCAGTGCTTCTAGTGTGTTCTGCATGAAGCCCCAGTCAACTCGGTTAAAAGCCTTTTCTGCGTCTACAGACTTTAACAGACCTGGAGCTTCACTTCTTTTGATTTCCTCGATGATCAGGAGAGATCTGATTCCGTTATCTCTCCCTTCTCTCCCTGTAATAAACCCTACTTGATCTAAGTGAATTACATCTGACATAATATTTTTCAGCCGATTAGCAAGAATTTTCCTGTTCAACTAATTCTCTGAACTCTTCTCTTTTACTATAAAGATTCAGAAGTGTATCTCTTTGGCCTGTTTCCTTATGTAAACGTTCGAGTTCCGTTATTTCTTTAATTAAGTTACTTTTAGTGTCTTTGTTTTTTTTTGTTCCTTCTTTTATCAGAATTCCCCAAACGAAAACCTTATGGGTTTCCCAGATTGTTGCTTCTGACATGCCCTCCGTGCTGTTCTCCTTAAAAAATTGTAACAACTCCAACCTTATTTTCTTTTCTATTTCTTTATCTAGTAAAAGTTCTTTGTTTAATCGCCAATTTGTTTTCCGCATGTCTTTCTCACCTATTCTAAGTTGAAGTGAGGTAGGGGCATGGTCTGAAAAAGTTATGATTCCGATTTTTGTGTCCTCCCCCCGCTCAAGAAGCCTATGTTCTATCAAAAAATAATCAATTCTGGTATACGTCCCATGCACAGGCGAACGAAATGTGTAGTCTCTTTGGCTCATATGCTGTGTTCGCCACACATCTACCAGTTGATATTGATGCATCTTCTTTTTTAATTTATTCCTCTGACTCAGTTTGCTCGCCCATGCATACGACGTACAATCCATTTTGAGGTCCAAACAAAAATTAAAATCTCCTCCCATCAGAGCTTCCACTTTCTTAAAAATCATGAACTCTTCCATCACTCTTATTAAGTATTGGGCTGGTTTCTTTTTCGGACAATAGATGTTCGCCAGTGAGATCTCATAATCATTTAATCTCCCATTAAGGAACAAAAAACGACCATCGGGGTCTACCTTTCTTTCAGTCAAAGAAAACCGAATGCCCCTGGCGAACCCTATAGCCACCCCTTTAGCTCGTGGAATAGGGGAATCTGCATAAAACCATAAAGGAAACTCATCTATGGCAATTCTACGACATGTACGCAGAGTTAGGTGTGTTTCCTGTAAGAATATGACAACTGTCTTTAAAAAAGCCAACTCTCTAAGTATATTAGCAGTTTTGATGGGGGCATTTATACAGCGAACATTATAAGAAGTTAATTTAACTATTGTCATCAAGTACAATTAGGTAGTTTTAAGGCTTTCTTATAGTTACTTTTAGAGGCCATTTCCCCTTGTCCCTCCCCCCCTCTTCCCCATCCCTCCCTCACCCCCCTCTCCTCCTCCCTCCCACCCCTCACCCTACCCTGGGGGCTATTGGCCTCCCCTAGGCCTATAGATCCGCGGTCACCCTCCATCTGGCCCCGCGGTTCTCCCCCCTCAAGGTTGGACTCTGAATGGGTTGATTTGGAGCCCTGCATCCCCACCGGGGAAGGTCCCTCCTGCCCCCCAATGTCCTCCTCTCACATATTCCAAACCTGGCCACTTCCCCTTAGAGACGATCCCCCTTTTCCTAGCCTCTCTCTCATACACTCTCTGTGTTGACAGTAACTTATATTTTCTTCAAAAATTGTCCCACCTCTCCTATTGTTCCCTGCTTCAACTCCTCCCCTTTCTAGGTCTTGTTTAAGTAGGTGGTTGTGCTTTATTTCTTCTATGAACTTGTTGCCATTCGTGCTGTTCTGCCCTAGACTCGCCACTGTTTTTTTCCCACCATCCTGGGATCTCAGTCTCTGGAATATTTAATTTTTTGCAAAAGTTTGATGTCTCTTCAGGAAATCTTAAAGTTGCCGATCGTCCATCTTTTCTTCCTACTAGGCAGGCTGGATATCCCCAAATTTATTGGATGTCTTGCCTTTTTAATTGCTCTAGAAGTGGTTTTAATGTTCTGTTCCTTGCTAGGGTCTCAGCAGCGAGGTCCGGAAAAATTTGTAAAGTAGTCTCTTCATATTTGGCAGGGCCTGTAGATTTCATTTGTGAACGGATCTGCTCTTTTTCTTGATAATTATGGAATCGTACGATTACATCTCTTGGCAATTCCTTCGCTATTCCCGCCGGTTTCCTTATCCGGTGAACCCTCTCCAGTTTTATTTGTTTTGTATCTGGTTTACTTAATATCTGCCCGAATAT